>JAZGTI010003772.1:9694-30182 GCA_036877585.1 Botia kubotai | reverse complement strand
TGTGTGAGCAGCCGTAGAGCTTTCTGCAGTTCTCTGCACTCTTGCTGGACTTCCTCAACACGCTGCTGTTCTCACACACACACAGATTATAAGTCACAATTGACTGTGTGTGTGTGTGTGTGTTTGTACATGTCAGTTTGCATACCTCTAGTAGTCCAGTCTTTGTGGTTACAACCAGTATGTCCGAGTTCCCATCATCCTCCACTGTCAGTAGCTCCTCCCCCGTGGGCGTGGCCGGGCGGAACTGAAACGGCGTGCTCGCGCCTCTGATTTCCCCCGTGTGTGTGACATAGCAGAACTGATAGAATTCACCATCGCTACGGGGAACATAATAACCTAGGAAACAGTGCAGTATTTGTTAAGCCATTCATATTATTTTTCAATAAGATCTCATTCGTGAACATTTGTTAATGCATCAGCACACACGAACGATGAGCAATATATTTTTACAGCATTTATTCATCTTAATGTTCATGTTAGTTAATACAAATGTAATTGTTTATCGTTTGTGCATGTTAATTCATTGCTCATTAATGTTGACATACAACTTCTGATTTTAAACATGCATCAGTAACACCAACTAAAACTAATAAGCACTGTATGAGTTTTGCTTACTGTTACGGTAGATAAATTATGGTTAACAAATAAAATCTTACTGTAAAGTACTACAATACATCATAACAGCAGGAAGGAAGGTCAGCTGTACCCAAGTTTGTTATCTACACAAACAGCAATAATAGCTAATAGATGGCCAGTTTTGAATGATCTGTCTCTTTAAGTTGACATAAAATAAAGCAATAAGGGAATAACAATAATGTTCTAATAATGTAAAATTCTGATCTATAAATGCAATAATAGACTTTAAATATATAAGTATGCTGTTGGGCTTTATTCTGTTCGTGTTTATATACCCTGAAAGATGATGGTTCGATGAACAGTGGACCCCTCCGTGTAGTTCTCAGACATGGGGGACCAGAGAAACGTGTAGTAATCTCTCGCACTGCTCCAGCCCACCTAACACACACACACACACACACACACACACACACACACAAACAAAGTGAATCAGAACTAAAACTACATGAATAAAACTAAGCAGGTCTTTGAAAACAGTTGGAATAAAACTTATACAAACACTTGAGTTTATTTCACTTTAACCAGAACAATACAGAGTGAAACCACATAAACACACAAAACCTTCAGGAACAGCCAGCCAAGACGAGAGGGTTAGCCAAACACACACACACAGAAAATAAAAACAGACTATGATAATGAATAGGCATTTGTAAAGCAAACTATCAGTACATTAAACACAGTCGGTTTCATAGAGACAGCATTATAATCCAATACTTTCAGTCTCTTTTAGAATGTGTGTGAGGATATGAGTCAGAACTACACACAATAAGATCAGGGAGGCATGGAAACACTTAACTCTCCTTCTGCACAACACAGCCAGCAGTGAAAAGGCACTGTGTGTGTGTGTGTGCGTGTGTGTGTGTGTGTGCGTGTGTGTTGGGGGGGCTCGGAAATAAAGGCGTCATGGAAAACAGAACCGGGAAAAAGGTGAAAATTTTATACTTACTTCAAAGGCAGCCGAAATTGTGTGGTTACTCTAAAAAGAGTGTGTTTGTGTGTCTAAAGAGTGTGTGTGTGTGTCACGCTAATTTCATCATTTGGTCTTTGAAGCCAATATAAAATTTTCGCCTCCATAACGCCCAAACATTTGTGCATGTACAAATGAGTGATTATATGGTTTTATGTATTTTTCAATGAAATATGATGGCAACGAAGAATAGAAAGTTTCCCGGGTCTAACCCACCATCGTAAACATGTCAAATACAGTTACGTTTCAGTTCTAAACACGACACGCGTACAAACACACGCAGATCTGACGGTAATTTGTCATCATGATTTTTCACAACGCTGCCCGACGTTTACTTGGATTACAATATATCACATCTGTAATCACATTTACAGAAAGTATTCAGCTTTCATCTGGCACACTGTTATCCATGAAGAAATCACCGATTAATTACAGAGAAGCAAAGAGGAGAGCAAGGGGAAATCGACAGAGATCTGAGCACGTTTCAAACAAGCCCTGCTTGTAGATACACGACCAATAAATGATGAATTAAATAATAAGAGGGCCGACGTAACTATAAATCAGGTGTATAAGAACATGTTTCCTATGTGTGCGACAACTTAATTACACAGTACCTGTGTGTGTGTGTCTGTGCACAAACCTACTGTATGTGTGTATGCATAGTATTGCTTAAAGGTAACCTGTTTTCGACGTGCCTCAACATCCTCTTAGATAAATAGTACCAAACTTTGTTTAGCCCGAAATCCAAAATCTTCGGTTTAGTCTCTACTGACCTTATTTTTACAAGGACAACGTATTTATTTGCAGAACTTCGAGTACGAGCTGAAAAACTGCTATCTTTAAAAAAAAAATTAATATATAAACGGTTCTGAATTATTTACAACTGAAATGAATCTTTGTTCTTCGAATAATAAAATTATCCTCACAGAAAATTAAAGTAAACTAATATACAAATCGCTTTCTTTAAGAGGTGATACTCTTCAACACCACCAGAGGGCGCCTGTGGTTCACAGAGTAATATAAAGTCCAAGTTAAAGCTGCAATTCGTAACTTTATTTGGGTTAAAAATAGACAAAAATCTGTTGTTGCGCAATCACATGACAGATCCGTGTTCAAAACTGCCTCCTTACCTTACCACGATTCGCAACAGTAAGCTTATAATAATGATCTACAATTTAAGCTGTCAAGTCTGATTTCCCAGAAAATGTCAGTCTGGTTTCAGTTTTGACTTCAACAAACGTAATGAACAGTACGTAATGTAATTTGCGATTTTATGTTTCCAACAGAGATGGCAGCAAAGAGGTACAAGTTACAGACTGCAGCTTTTAGCTAAGCTGAGGGGTTAACTGAGTGTGTTAAGACCTGAGGAAAAATTCCCTAAGACCTGTATTCCCTTGTTAATTCCTTAAATATGAAACCACAGGCAATATATCTATCTATTTACATCTGTATACCATATTAGCATGATTAGGTGTTCTTCTATTATTACTGAAAAGCACCTAGTCACGCATAATATGTGTCAGGTAATGTATGTAATTACAGTTTAAGTTATTGTACATAAAAAACAAAGTTGTCAGGAGAAGATACTACGGAACAAAAAGTAATAAGTAAAAATTACTTTTTGTTCCATAGTTCGCTGTCAGGGAAAATGACTTTTTGTTGCAGCTGGCTGTCAGGGAAAATGCCCTGCCGGAAAGATACAAAACACACGCACACTGAAACCTTATTCCCCTATAAACTAACCATCAAAACACAGTGATATTAAACAGATTAACTATCTATTTTCCAATTTACATTTTACTCTCAACCCACCACTTTAAATGCCGTCTGGAAAGATCTGGTTGATTTGAAGTATTTAATGTCAGCCATAAACGGTCATTTTCTCTTAACAAGATGTAAAGTTTCCACACACTAATTTCCCTCTTTATTAACAGTGAGATGAAATGCTGAGATGAAAGGAAGAGTGATTGACAAAAATGTGTTAAACTGAAAGATTAGTTAAGATGACATTTGCGAAGTCTGACAACGATTACGCTACAATTTACATTTGAAAAGGCCGTAGCGTGTGGAAATGAAGATGAGAGGGTTTTCTTAGCTTGCAGATGTTGATAAGTGTGTGTGTGTGTGTGTGTGTGTGTGTGTGTGTACAGACACAAAAATTAACCAAGTAAAGCAGATCCTATGTTTAGGGTGGTCCGTATCCTTGTATACATTTTTTAAAAGAAAGGCCAGTGTTAAAAAACAATGAAGGTCACTAAGCATCGGTGCATTTTCCTATATTAAATATTATATTAAATTCCTATATTTCTTGCTATATTACATCATTGTAGACTTCAGTGAGACACTGTCAAGGGACGAGTGTGTACTAACCTTAAAGATGCCAACCCAATCTTTGGGATGTGGGGTTATGAAAGGGGTGAGCGTGTAATGACATTCCAGCGCTGCCTGCGGGAGGAAACTTTTCCCAACATTCTGGAATATGACATGGGCAAAGTTTGACGTTTCCATGGCAACACTTCCTCCTCCTGCAGATACTTCTGTACTACAGGCTAAAGACATCATAAATGGTCCAGCAAAGCCTACAAGGGGGTCTACCTTCAAAGACAACAACATAAATTACATTAAAAAACCGACTGCTTATGTAATGTAAAATATTAAAATGTGTAATTCCAAATTTTATTTCCTCATTTGCTAAATCTGACAATATTAATTTTACGGTGTTACTCTAAAAGTTTACATGTATTTTAAAAGCCAAAGACGTTCTTTAGGAAACCACAAAATGGTGATTAAGCAAAATGTCCAAAGCACAGACGATTTGCAACAAGCTACTGGTCAAGCTATTAGAATAATGGATAAATATAACAAACGTATTAAGATGCTTAAGTCTATATAAGACAACTAGGTGAGATACGTTTGACATGAAATCCGCATGAAGAAGACCTGCCCTATTTCAGGCCGGATGGGGCGATGCCGTCTAAGGCCTGCATGCATGATACAGCTGCTTACGGTTTCATCCCAGTTAACAGAGGCCTTGATCGTCACTGACAGCTCCATTCAATACAACTAACGGCATGTTCCGACTAAACTCACAATACGGTGTCTTACGACGTAAAATGTCTATTTCGTTTTACACGTCTCCATAAATCTAAATCTGATCTGCATGTATGTCGCTTACATCACGTTAACTGGCAAGTCACTGCGGATTAAATGACAGCTGCAGGTATACCAAATTAAATACATTAGCACTTGAACATTTTGCACTGTTATATGGGCGAAATAACAATCGGTGGTCTTATATTATGAGCAGATTAAATGAGTTTTAATCACTCCGGTACAACATGCCCGTCAACCGCAGTTCCATCTCTGGATGCACGGGGATGGACCGCGTGTAATTCCAACAAGCAACATGCAGATTACCAACATATACAATACAGCGCTCGCTATATGGTCCGTTATACCTGTAATGCATGTTTCCGCGAAGGTCAATAACTCTTGATGGTTAGATCGCTAGAAAACTCAGATGGAGCGCATCGGTGTAGCTCAACCGGGTGTCAACATGTTTTGGGAATCTGAAAACGTCATGGTACTTCCGGTCGGGGGCGCCCTGTGATTGGCTCGTTTACTCTCATCTAAGATAGTCGTGATATCCCATTGGTTGGTGAAAAACCCCAACAAAACAAACCTGGAAATTGTATAAACATGACAAGCGTTATCTAAGACATGTAAAGAATATGCGCATCGTATGCAGATCTTATTTGTAGAAAATCTTCATTTTGGTCCTTCAGATGTTAGTTAGTCATCACTAGACAGATATTAGCTCAAACTGCTTAGTGTATTTATAGATGCAGGTTTGCACAATCGGTATGTAAATCTAAATAGCTGTTACAAGCAAGCGTTACGTTTATTTTATTTAAGCAAATATTAAGTAAACCGTTATTTCAACTCACTAAATTTGCTTTTCTAAGACACAATTAATATTAAAGCACATCAGTCATTCGCTTATATAAACAACGTGCATAGAAATAATGTCTGTTTTGCACAATAAGACTTTTTAAAGATATTTTATTTGTACGCTTTGCTGTAGCAAGTATGTATAGACTGTGTATACACAGGCCCAAGCTGCCATTGTGATACTTTCCCCTTTAAGTGCAAGGAAGTAAGAGAATAAATTAACTCTTGGACACCTAAAACGTCTAGACGTCTTAATCTTTTAAGAAGTGTCGCCTTAGTTCCTTTTTAATAAATCACTGCAACCTGCATGCAAGCTCACCGACGACCGCGATCTCATTGGCTGGTATAACATTTCTTATAAGGTGATTGGAGGAATTGTTCTGTCAATCATAGGAACCGCCCCCTGAGTTCCTGACTCGTATACTGTCAATGAAGCGCTGAGGTCAAGGGGAACTGAGCATGGCCGCTGTGTTAAGAGGGTATCGGAATTTGTACAAAAGTTGCAGTAAACATGTGGACATCACGCTGGGTACGTTTTTATCTGTTTAATCCTCCGTTGCCAGATCAAGCGGATCAAAGTGTCGCTATTGTCATTGCGAAAAGTAGTCGAAATTATTTTTGCTTCATATGATTGTTTGACAGTGGACAAGCATTGTGCTGCAGAGTGTTTTAACGGTGTGCTGTCATAAGCTGAGCATTACCATTAAAATGTCAAACCGTATCAATGTTCATATTTTGCTGTCGTACATAAGCATCTTATTGAATGAACAGACTGCAGTACATGGATTCGTATTTATGCAAAAATGCAATTTGCATAATGCATGTTTCATTTAAATGTGTCACTAAAACGTATGATCTACTCTTCTGTTTGTTTTTAGTTTCCAGTAGATCTATGGCTTCTAAGACCCCAGTGGGTTTTATTGGACTGGGTAACATGGGTACACCCATGGCTAGAAACCTGCTGAAGCATGGATACCCTGTCATTGCTACTGACGTCTTTCCAGAATCCTGTAAAGACCTTCAGGATTCAGGAGCACAGGTCTGTGTTTATGTCTCACACACACACACACACACACTTGTTTCTATACCTTATGGGGACTTTCCATAGGCATAATGCCTTTTATACTGTACAAAATGTATATTCTATCCCCTAACCCTAAACCCAACCCTCACAGAAACCTTTGTGGTGCATTTCTACATTAAAAAAAACATCTTTTAGTATGTTTCATAATCAGTTTCCCTCGTGGAGACCACTGGTTGGTCCCCACAATGTAGGTGTGTGTGACTTTTACCATCCTCATGGGGACATGTGGTCCTCACAGTGTTAGAAAAACATGTACACACACACACGCGACATCTATCTAAATGGGGACGTTCCATAGGTTAGTTATAAACACTATAACTTAACCCAAACTCTAATCCTAACCCTAACAGAAAACGTTCTGCATTTTTACAACTTTAAATAATCTTTATTTACTATATTTTAATAGTGCATTTACAAATGAGGATGTCCCCAAAAGGAGGTTTTGCTCAGATTTGTCAAGCTTTGCTGACTTCTGGGTACAAACATGTCCCCAGTATATGGTTAAGCAAACCTCCCAACACACACACACACACACACACACACACAATTAAATGAAGTCAGTTGCTGTAGTTCCATGCTTTGCTGTATTTCTGTAACTAAATTGCACACATTAGCATGTTCATTGTGAATCTATGGAAAACTTGCCTTCGTTGTTCCTCACAGATCCTGGATTGCCCCGCTGAAGTGGCAGAAAAAGCCGACCGCATCATCACCATGCTGCCATCCAGCCCCAACGTCATTGAGGTTTACACAGGACCCAACGGGATTCTTAAGTATGCTTTCACACGACAAGTATTTCATACTGTCCTCCCTGAATACATTTTAATAGAAGATACAGAGGAGTCCTGTGAAGTATTAGTACTTAGTACGTTATAGTTTAGATGGCATACATACATTTGTCAAGTACACATGCCTGTCTAGATCCCTTATAAGGATTAAGACAAGTCCAAGATTTAAGCGTTCCTTCCTTCCAGAAAGAAGCTCCACTGACAGTGTGATTAGTTCTGGGCTTAATCTAGTAATTCCGTGAAATCTCTCTTAATTCTGGGAAGGAGTTAAGAGGAGTTGAAGGAGAGGAACGCCAAACACAGTTAAAGCTGCAATCCGTAAGTTTTTTATTAAAAATAAAGAAAAAACACTTACTGAGCAAGTACATGACAGATCAGTGTTCAAAACAGACTCATTACCTTAACTCGATTCGCAATGGTAAGATTATAATAAATTATAATTTCAGCTGTCCTGTAGGATTTCCAGGTAATGTCAATTCGGCTTCATTTGACTAAAACAGATAAAGCATGTGAAGCAACCTGCAACTTTATGTTTCAAACAGAGATGGCGACAGAGAGGCAAAAGTTACAGATTTCAGCTTTAAGAATAACATTTCATTGATGCGAGTGCAGGTGTCTAGACAGCAGAACAGTAGCAGAATATAGCCTGTTATGGGTTGTTTTAGCCAAACAGAATGCACACGCTCTGGCTAAAGACACAAAAATGACACTTTCCCCTTTAACTGATAAACAATAAGGGTAAAATGTAGGCTGAGGTAACAATGACTTTATATACGTCTAATTTGGAATCAAAATGCGTCACGGATGCACAACAAGTTAGAAGTTTGACAGTAAACGTTCTCGTTTGTTCCTCAGGAGAATTAGAAAAGGCACCCTTCTCATCGACTCCAGCACCATAGACCCAGCGGTGTCCAGAGAGACAGCTGCAGCCGCTGAGAAGATGGGTGCTGTGTACATGGACGCTCCAGTCTCAGGAGGTATGAAGAACCCGTCCGTACCACAGACATAATGTCGCGCTCAGTTTAATTGGCGTGATCGCGGTTATTCGGATTTCTTGGAAGTGCTTAAGAGACAATTACAGTGTGATTCGTTGTTTAATGATTAAACCGTGTTCTTTCTAAGATTTTTATTGTAGCCAGCAGGTTCACAGATGAACGTGTCCTTCTAGTTCGTTGGTATTTTTAACGCTGCCAAAAAAAAGTTCCACCGCATTTTGATTAACTGTGGCAGGTGGGCAACAGCAGATGATTGGTACTATGGCTAATGCTCCGCCCACTCTTGGAGACTTGTGTTTAAAGTTCCACTGTGCATTCAGCACTGTGTATGATAAGTTTAGTGTTACAGTGAAACTGATCACAAATGCTGATGGAATTCTTTAATCGCCTGATGCTGTTTGGAATTAGTTTAAAGAATAAAGTTTAAATTCCATTATTTACAATAAGAATTCTATCCTAAATATTTGGAATGTTATGAGGTCATTGTAGTTTTTTGCGTTTTAATTACCTTTTAAAGGCAAAAAGTACCTTAAATGAAGAATTGTTTAACAAAATAGTTCACCCAAAAATAAAAATCACCATCATGTTGTTCTAAATCTGTATGACACAGTTTATTTTTTAGTCCATTTTTGATGCAAATGCAATAAAAGACTTTTTTAGTCTTTAAAAAGGTTGCAAAAAATACTTTACCATACTTTCAGGTCTTCTAAAAATGATAAGATTGTAAGCTTTGTTTGAAGAACATTTGCAATTTTATTTATTTATTTCTGAATGCCCAGTGCGTTTTTCCGACGTTGTCTTTTGTCTTACAGATTTGTAATGCGTAGATAACGACAGAATTTTCCTTTTCTTAAAGCGTTCCTTTAGTGAGCAGTGTGGCTAAATCGTTTCTTGTAAAGTTAATCGAGACGAAGAAAGGCGCGGTTTTCCAGCGACACAAACACGCAGCTGTTATATTACGCAGGGTCTCTGTGAAGGCTCTGTGACAGGGCCTTTAATGGGCCGAGCCGTAATGGAGGACGGCGCTGTCAGTAGCTTTCACTTTGATGGAACCGTAATGTTGGCTTTCCCACTGCCAGCGCCTTTCATGTAGATAAAAGGCCATAAAGAGCTGAGAAACTGCCCTGCTCAAGCACACGCTTAAGCTGCACAGCTCCTCAGGCATTAAAGTTTTGCTGGCTGTATGTTTACTGAGTGGCGTCTGTAGGACAGACCAGGTTTAAGGGGCCGGTGTGTGGACTGGGCTGTAAAAAGCGAGTGGGTGTTTCTGCCCTTGGACGAGACTGTGATCTGAACCTTCCTTATTTTTGGGCAATGAATAACCAATTTCCTCAAATTATATCTATCTTTAGGACCTTAAAATGGATGCCGAATGAACTGCGTTATTGAAAATGATTGTAGGGCACATATACAGTGATATCAGATCACATATATGATTAAGAAACGAATTGATTTTAAAATGAAAACGTGCTCGTCGTTTACCCACTCTTGTGTTGTTGAAAGCCTGTATGAACGTTTCTCCTGGATCCACGGAGAAACATTGAAGGAATATTTGACACTGTTCTTTAACATACAGTGAAAGCGGACAGTGACCAGGTGCTGTCAAGCTCTACAAAGTTACAGTAAAAAAAAAACAGTAAAATTGATGTCGTTGATATCAAATAACTGTGACACATTACGACACGTTTCATTTGAATATGCATATCTTTAAATGTCTGCAGAACACTTGGACTATGGTGGATGTCTGTAGCATTTATGGACTGTTTGTATAAGGCTTTTCAAAAGACCATCGTGAACATTATCTAAATATCTCCTTTTGTGTTCCACAGAAGAAAATGTGTTGGTAGAGAATTGTGTTAGCAGCGCAAAGGTTGTGGGGAGCACGTACTGATAAATCATATAACTGGAATACACTGCAAGTCGCTTTGGATAAAAGCGTCAGCCAAATGCATAAATATAGATGCAAAAAATAATCATACACTTTTGGAGTAACATGAGGGTGAGGAAACATTCACGACAGAATGTTTAGTAGTGCAGGAAAACAAAATGTCTGTTCCATCGTATGAATAAACAGCTTTAAAGTTTTATCAGATCTATAGGCAGCGTTTATTAAAGCAGACGACATGACAATGTAAACAGAATGACACTTCAGCAATCCAGAAGGTGGCGCTCCAGCCATCATGACGCTGTGGCGTGAGACCGTCCATTCCCAGCAATCTCCCACCATCTGTCCTCTCCTGTATGGTCTGTGTTGTGGAAGGCTGAATTTGCATATGTGTGTGAGATCATGTTGTGTTTTTTTAAAGCTGATTTTCTTTTGATATAATTTTATACCCTCGGTTTTTGTGTCTCTCTCTTGTGCGTCACTAAGGTTTGGCACATCAGACTGCGTTTCTCAAATAATACACTCGTAAAGTGACGAAGGCTCTCTCTCTCGCTCTGTTTCCCTCTCTTTGTCCTATTCTGCATAGATTTGTAATAAACTCGAAGCGCAAACCTCACTGTCTGCCGTAGCAGAATTGAACCCACAACAAACCCCCGGCTAACGTCACGCGCTCTGAAACGTGGGCAGTGTGGCCGTTGTCGAGTCTAACAAGTCTTTGGCTAGTTAACAGTAATTACCCACATTCCTTGGTTTGTGCTGAGATTTTCACTGCGATCCCTCACGGTGGGAAAACTTCGGCTCTGTGTGTTTGTGTCACAGTTCTCTGTGTGGTGGGACCGAGTTTAAATCTGGTTTTGCTTGCGTTTTCTTGGGCCGTGTTGATACATTGCTCTCACGGTGCCTAAACCTCAAGTCAAGTGCGGTGCTTACTCTCGTACGTAACCCATAATGTGTATTTACGTAACGTACCCAGCTGACAATTTTATGTTGTGAGAACGTTTCCCTAACGTTTCCATTTGGTAACAAAAACGTTAAAAATGTCATTTTGAAAGTTCCAACAACGTTCAAAACGTTCTTTTCTTTAGACATTGTGTTAACGTTATTACTTGGTTATAAGAACGTTATTCAAACATTTTTGTAATTCTGCAATGTTTATAAAACGTTCCACTAACTACTCAAGAATAACGTTTTTGTTATATATGCTATATAACGTTAAAAAACGTTTACTAACGTTACTGCAAGAATGGTTTTCATAACTTTGAGAAAACCTTTAGAGAACCAAAGCCAACATTCTGAGAATGTTTCCTGTTATCTGGACAGTCACCGCTCTTGTTCGCATGTGGATGTTAAACTCCTATTTTGTTTCATATGGTTGCTGCTAGTTTTCAATCTTTAACTCGACTCAAATTTAGGCCCGTCCTGAATATTATTATGAAATGAGCTTCTCGTATTCTCCGCTCTCATGTATCGCCTCTGATGTAACAGACCGCACGCATGAGCTGTCTGGACAGGAAGGCCGTCTTCCTGCCTTCACCCATCAAGATCTTATGTAGATCAGCGCTAATAAAGGAGACCATGACAGTCGTTCAGAAGATCCTTTCGTACTGCATTTAAAAAGTTTCAAGGAAAATGTTACTTGAAATGTAATTGACGTCCCCAAAAGGTATCCAAGAGAAGCTACCAAGCAAGTTTTTGTCAAGCTCAACTGGGCCACAAAACCCATTTTTGAAGTGTCTCGCGTGAACTTTTCAGCATTTGTTAGTATTAACAAAACTGTAGACCATTTTTAAACCATCCAAACTACACCAGCTTACATATTAGATTCAAGCTCTTGTTTGATTGTTTTGTGTGTGTGTGTGTGTTTGAGTTTGTGTGTGTAAATCAGTGTTGTCATGTTTCATAGCTACAGTGTTAATGAAGTCTGTTACGCTGTCAGCATTATTTCATTCACTCATAATTGACAATTCACTATCCTGAAGAGGCAGCAGATGCTGTTCACGATAGCTAATCCGGTTTTCGGATTGCCCGGAAACAAGATCATTCATTGAGAGGTGGACCTCCAGATATCTCCTAATGTAGATCAGCTTTCCCTGTGCTGTTTTCGGGCACCACGAGCGCTCTCATTAATATCTCTGCCCTCTGTTGGCCAAAGCAGGAGGGGGAGGAAGAAACGGACTGATAGATAGGTTAGTGACAGAAGAATTAGCATAACAAGATCCTTGCTGGGAAGGCCAGGGACTGGGAGGTGTGTGTGTGTGTGTGTGTAGGGGGTGGCCGGTGATGTCTGCCCTGAACTCCAGATGGAAACAGACCCATAGCAGCTGTCTAACCAGGCCCCTTACAGCAGCGTGTGTGTGCATGTTTGTTTTTATTGTTCAGTCCAGTTGAGTGGGCAAAAAGGTTTCCATGTAGAAGTTTACTTGCCATTTGTACGCACACAGGAAGTCCGAGGCCAAAGGAATTTAGCAGAGCTCCGAGAGTCAGCAACAACACACAGAAACAAAATAGATATTAGGATAACAGTAAATAGATATATAATATTTTAAACATTAGAATAAAATACACGCTGTAAGACTTTGTTCTGTCATATAAGCACATTTGTGCCCTGAGATGATAGCTGATTTAATGAAGAAAAAGTTAAAAGTATGCATGGCAGATACATGTGAATAAAATTAAAGGTGAGACGCATTTTTCTTTGAATGTCGTCTTAGTCTTAGCAGCAATAACATGACATGCATATGATTGGTGCACTAAGAAGTGAATGAAAAGCTGTCCATCATTTTCCAGTGTCATCTGGTATGCACTTATGCCCCCTGTCGAGAAACTGTCACTCATGGCGCGGGCCAAACCCCATCTCCTGCTTTAAACAGTCACTTTCTGATGGCAGACATTTGTGTGTGTGTGTGTGTGTGTGTGTGTGTGTACTTAGATGATCAGTGTCGTTAAGCAGCTTAAGTCCTCTATTTATTGATATTTTTAATGCTGTTGATAGCGCTATTAGAGGCGTGTGTGTGTCTGTGGGTTTACTTAACCATATGGGGGAAATTCTGTACCAAAAACCTGAGCAAAACCACCTTTTGGGGACATCTTCATTTGTAAAAACACTATAAAAAAATAAATAGTAAAAAAAGTTTTTTTAATTGTGAAAATTCTGAAAGCTTACTGTTAGGGTTAGAGTGTGAGTTATGGTTAGGTTATAGTGATTTTAACTAGCTGTGTATAAAAAACAATAGAAGTCTATTTAATGCCCCCATTTAGACAGATAAGTAAATGTGTGTGTTTTTTTTTATCTACATTAATGTCACACACACCTATGTTGTGTGACAGCCAGCAGTCCCCATGAGAGAAACTGATTATAAAACACACTTAATGATATATTTTTTTAATTGTAAAAATGTAAAAGCGTTTCTGTCAGGGTTTGATTTAAAGGTAACGTTGGAGAATAGAAGGTACAATTTATACAGTATTATGTCTGTCATTATGTCTGTGGAAAGTCCCCACAAAGCATAGAAACCCATCGTGTGTGCCAGTACCCTTATGAGGCAATATACTGATGGTTCTGGTCCTGGGAGAACATTGATTTGAGATCATTTTTCACTGTTTCACACTCAGTGGGACCGTGTGCGAGGATGAGGGCGATTGCGGTGATTACAGTCGAAATGATGAAGATAATGAGCTAATCCAATAGCACGCAGCTCTCAGTGTTTGTGTGCAACTCTCTCGTGTGACCGTGTGAAGGTTTGAGTTCGTGTGCGTTCGGGGTGCCTCGTAAAAACCGTTTTGCCTCTGTGAACCTGTCAGCATGCCACATTAGCGCTGCTGGCGTAGAAACCCTTGAATGTTTTTAATCCGCGCGGTTTTCTCATGTGTGCTTTTTTGTATCTTTAAAAAAATATTACGTTTGTTTGGTGTTTTTAATTTGTTTGAGAAAATATCGACTCTTGGTCGTAATTATAAGGTTTACCCACATGAAGCTAGTAAATACTTTTTTGTTTCTGTTCTACTGTTAACCAACATCAGCGTTCCCACTGCATCAAAAGCCAATGAAAAAAATAAAATAAAAAACTACCACTGACGTTGCGTGCCGCATGAGAAAAGCACAAAACCGGCTTATCAAAGTTCGTCTTGACTGCCTAAGTGGAGCTGAGGACCGTGTGCGTTTATGCGCCGCTTATCCAGCGTGGACAAATATAGCTTTGATCGTAAACCGAATGAATCATTGACGTTCTTTGATATAGCGTCCTTTAAAAATGGCTTTTTATCGAGGTTTGCCTAATGTTTTTACAACAGTGTTTCTAGTATTGGAAACACAATAAGAACGTTCCTAGAATGTTCTCTGGAGAGCTCTTTAATGCCCTGCCAGCGCACTCATTTACAGAAACAATCGCTTCCGAATCCCCGTTGTCTCCTTCCGATCAATGCCGCTCTTTTTACAGTCAAAAAGAAAAAGTTATTGATCAGCTCAGGAGGCTAAACTGAAAAGGCGCGAGTGTGTGTGTGTGGAAAAAGCGCTCTTTTCATCGTGTATAGTCTTTATTACTGTCTGCAGTTAAAGAGGTTTGTAGAAAGACAAGAGGTTGCACGAGGTTTTTATTTACACACAATAAAGGCCCAGAGACGTATACACTGAATGAGGTGGTTTGGGCTCCTGTGTGTGTGTGTTTGTGCTGACGCATGATCCACAAATGTACTTTATAATGTAAGTGGGCCACTAATGAAACGTTTGTGTTTTTAAAAGGGCTTAAAGCGTTAAGTGGCCTATGAGAACGTTTCAGATGTTGGGGTGAGAGGTTTTGCGGTACCTGATGCCACAAACAACAGCTTCCATCGCCCTCAGCATTTACAATTATGTTTTCCATTATTGTAGATTTGCTGTTGTTGTACCTTGTTTTTTAAACCACATTTTCATTTTAACACGTGTGTGTGTGTGTGTGTGTGTGTGTGTGTGAGAGAGAGAGAGAGAGAGAGAGAGGGGTCCTACTATTCACTACATTATGGGGACCAAATATCCTCACAAATATAGTAATACCAGTAAATTTTAACTTTGCGTATATAAAGTTTGTATAAGAGTTTGTATAAAAACTATTACGTCTATGATTGTCCCCATAAAATATAAAAAAGGTGTGTGTGTGTGTGTGTGTGTGTGTGGCTGCATCTATAAAGTAGTCAATTTTATGTAGGAGACAAAATATCATTATTTATATTACTAAACTACTAAACTAAATGTTAAATTAAAGTAAAATAAGATGTTTTGGGCATTGCGCTGCTTTTACTTCAGGGCTGTCAGTTTAAAGCTTTAATATGGAATGATTGATTATACTTATAAATAATGTGTTAAAATATCCAATTAGATTCGTTAATCATATAATGAATTTGATTCAGATTTGATTGACAGGTTTTTACATGTCTAACTTACATTAATATTATTAACTAGGTGTACAAACACGCACACAGTCACTCTTTGAGTGTGTATGTAGCGTGAGGGAAATGACAGACACGCAGAGCTAATGAGAGAATTATTGATGACGGATAAGCACGGCGGAAATCAATACAGACTGAAAGGAAAGTCATAAAGTCTCCTTTTTTCTTTCTCAATCCCTCTCTTTCTCTCTGTTTCACTCTGTCTTGCATCAGCTCTTTTCTCTGGGTCTTTAATAATTAACTTCAACATTATTAGCTTTTCAGTATAAACAGCCTGTTCATTAGTGTTGACACACGCACAGAATACTCGCCTTGAAGAGCAAAATGTTTTTTCTAGATTACCTCCAATTGCGTGACGCAAAATTAGATGCATGTTTATATTGCTGTTCACGTGCATGTTAAGGGAATTTCACGCCAGCAGATGAGCTTTTAGTGTTTAAAACAAATTTCAGGCCCGTTTTACTGCTTTAATTGCATTATAATCGGGCAACTCCCCGGACACACATATCCATGTCAGCAGCCCTTAAAGGACCCCTCCCATGTAGAACATGGCACGCTTTAACGTGATTGGCCACGCTTGGTTCTCTTTAAGGCGTGGCGCTTAATTGAACATGATAAAGTGTAAAGTTAATTACCCCTTAGAGCTGTCACTCATACCCCAGGGGGCGTGTTCACTGAGGGGGCGGAGTGTCGCTTCAGGCACAGCTGTCGTACGCAAGTGTATGTGTTTGTGTGGAGTAGGACAATAGGTTCTTGTCCTCAGAGGGTTGTGAAGGATGATTTGGACAATCGGCTTTTAAAGGCAAACACTCAAATGCTGTCCCGCTGGTGCCAGACAGCTTATTAATACCCTCCTGTCCCTCAAACACACACAGTTGACTAAAGCCTGACCTGCTTAGTTTAAATTAGTAGCTTTACATTTCAGTCTTTGATACTCCTCAGATATACAATAATTACTGTATTAAAGAAGACGGGATCACATCGCAGTATTATAAGTGAACTGTAGGTGAATTTAATAGTTCGTTTTATAGAATAAAATGAATTTTTTTATATTTTTATATACATCTATTTATGTATAAATATATAAAGCAACATTTTGGAAAATAACTATTCACAGTAGCAAAACCCAGACTAACAAAACTGTACGTAACGCTTCATGGAACTACCATCAGTTGTGAAAGTACCACGGTCATTTTAAAGTACCAGTAAAAGGTGTAAATCTATGGTAAAAGAACATGGTAATTATTCGATTTCAGTACCATGGCACATATAAAGGTTTGTGGTATACATATAAGAGATTGTACAAAAACACACACTATAAAACAAACTATAAACACTTTAACTTGTATTGAGACAATGTTCATCGTGACTGATGTGTGAGGACTTTTTGAATAATTGAAGAAAACTGTTTTTTTTTTGGCCAGGTGTTGGTGCAGCCAGTCTGGCTAAACTCACCTTCATGGTGGGTGGAGTGGAGGCGGAGTTTAATGCTGCCAAAGAGCTGCTCACCTGTATGGGGGCAAATGTAGTGTACTGCGGCCAAGTGGGAAGTGGACAGGTAAACACACACCACATCACCTGTAATCAGTTATATAGTGTCCAGATGCAAACAAGCTCATTCACTAACAATCACATTTCTTTACAGTCTGCTCGAAGATCTTAGTTGTTGTTTGCTAAGAAATGCTAAAGATCTATGTTAACCTATGATGTATTCATTAAGAAATTTATGATCCATTTGTAAACACATTTAAAGGGATAGTACACCAAAAATTGAAAAGCCTTCTATCATTTACTCTTATCGATCATTTACTATTCCTCTATTATTTTTGTCATTCTATAGATTTACCATCATGTCATCACAAAACTGTATGACATCTTTTGCCTCAGACAAACACAAAAGAAGATAATTTAATGGTAAGATGGTAACCAGAGGACAGTGGCATCCACTGACTTCCATTGTATGGACACAAAAACAACTGAGACATTTCTCAAAATATCTTCGTTTGTGTTCCACAGAAGAAAAATGTCATACAGGTTTGGAATGACATGAGCATGAGTGAAATTCATTTGGTGAACTGTCCCTTTAAGAACAGTATGTATGTTGATCAGATGTTTACATAGATATCATGTTTTCGTTCATTTAGGCAGCAAAAATCTGCAACAACATGCTGTTGGCAATTGGCATGATTGGTACGGCAGAGACCATGAACCTCGGAATTAGGTAAAGACCCACAATGTAAAGTTATGCATAAAGACCTGTTTACCAATATTTATTATGCTGTAAGTCAAGTTCTTTGTTGTCTGGCCAATGTATTCATACATGACAATAATGATAATAATATACATTTTCATACTTCGTGTGAGCACTACAAGGCACATGCTGTAACCTCTAGGCCACGGCCTCAGCTGACCCCTGGCGTCTGAGAGTTTAGATCTACATTTAGATTCTGCATCGCTCAATACACGTGATGTGTATTTATATTTCCTTCGCAGCAGTAGAATGGTAGCTCGCGCAGTGAATTCATCCCAGATATCAGACACGTACACACTCATACACACTTATACAGACTCATTTAGACGCCTGGGGTTCCAGGCAGCCATTAATCTCCCATGCTGCACCGCAGCCAGCGTCCGTGCAGAAAACCATGCAAAGAATGTAAAAAGGCGGCGAGGTGAGTTTGTCCCATTTGACAATATTTTTCTCCCCTTCCATCGGAAAGGAAGCTAATTAATCTCTTACCACAGAGAGCTGATATATATTGATATATCTTTTACCCTTCCCGTTGAACCTTTTGTTCTCTAATTGTTCGTCACGTTCCGTATTTTTCGTCCTAATTTGTTGATCTGGTAAGGAGCGCAGGGTATCTCCGGCCATGCGTGACGTTTCGCTTGGAAAGGTGTCCCCAAAAGACAGTTCTACCCTTTTTCCCTTGCACTCTCTCACTCTGTCTCGCTCGCTCGCCCGCTCTCTCCATCTATCATCACTTATGCATGCGTGCGCTGCCGTCGACACTTTAAAACAGTAGCTGTCGGTGAGAATGAGCCCTGTGTTTTAATGATGCCTGTGTTTTTACATACACCCCGAATAGAGATCGAAAAGGCTTTGATATTCCCAGTTCATCCACCAAACAAATTCACACACACACACACACACACACACACACAGCCTGTGTACAGATGTTTAAAAAGATAATTGACATTCGGTAATAAACTAGTTTGTTGCCTCTTAAAGACATTAATAAAATTGTGGGCTGTGTGTGTTTGCTTATAAGGATATGTGTTTACTACTTAATCCTGAGGGCACCAGGGTTTGATAAAGCTGAAATGAGGACAAGAAGCATCGTTTATGAACGTAGCTCTTCAGAAGCGCCTGTATTTTTAATGCAATGATCAAACATCAAACGGCTGTAGTTTATTTCCTCCTTTCTCTTTTCATGTAATTAACTCGTCCCGTTTAACTAGTCTCCTACATCTGTTTCCCTTACACTCGCCGCCACTATATTAACCTGCACACGCTCAGTTTCATCCGCCAGATTTTCACAAGTATCTTTTGAAAGCGCTGCGTTTCATGTCCATTTAACGTGCAAATGGTTTGGAGGATGTCCACAGGAGCAGAGCGTGCGCTATACAAAGTGATGTTTAGCATTTTAACAGTCAAGGCACCTCCCCTTCTCTTTCATTCTCACACACACACACACACACGCGCACACACACACAAACACACACATTTCTTGTGCTGAGAGAGTGATTTGTGATGTACCAGGGAAGCCAGGTTGCAGTTGAGGCGGTAACCTTTTCAGTCACTGACCCAGAATGTGTGTGTGTGTGTGTGTGTGTGTGGCTGGAGGAGGGGAAGGGGACGATGTTGAACATATGTCACCGGTTGTCCCCAAGAGACCGAGAGACACAGACATAAAGAGGGAAAGTAAGAGAGAGAGAGACAGAATAGGAGATTGATACGGGGTCAGTCAGTGGGCTGTTTACAGACATTAAAACCCCCCAAAAACAACTGTCAAATGACAGCTTGTGCTCACACACACATACTTGCACACACATCACAGAGATTACAGTTTCCAGAACAGACAGTATGGGATGGACAGACGGAATTCTAGGCACAAGAAATAGACATTTTACACACAGCTGTGTGTCCTCGTCTCTTAATTATTGGATAGACTTATGAAAGTCTCCGTGCGTGTGTGTGTGTGCACATGAAGGCGCGGCCCACCGAATGAGAGACAGGTGGAGTTACTGTATAACTGCCCTTAAACACTCATCATAGTTTAATAGACATAAAAAAAGCTCGAAAGCTCAGTTTACTGCCCCTCCAGCATGCGTGTGTGTGTGTGTCGAGTCGCTCTTGATGTGGTCATATTTATGTTCTTGTTAAACCGGGAGACTGAGGCTCCTGCCCAGTTACACATCATTCCTGCATTTCCCTCTTCTCTTTGTCATCATTTTCTTTTTATTCAAAATGGCTTTTTTTTGTCCAATTTGTCTGTCTCAGTAAACAGTCTGCTGTCTGTCCGGTTTTTGTTGATCTTTATTTGTGGTGACTGCTGAGGTGAGCTTCACTTCTCTTGCTGCTTATATGCAGCTCAACAAAGTAGCACTTCAGGTGGACTTAATTATGATGTTTTGGTGGGTATTTGTTTTGGTGGGTAGTTATTATATATATATATATAGTATAATCTTTATAATGTAAGTGTGTGTGTGTATGTATCTATAGATATAGATATATATCAATGTGTATTAATGTGTATA
>JAZGTI010003771.1:17327-30185 GCA_036877585.1 Botia kubotai | reverse complement strand
ACAGGCTGTGTTTTACCAGTTTTTCTTTGACAAAGTAATGATCAAATCTCATACCTACTTCATTTTCAATATAATAAGTGGTTTAGCTCATTTACTCACCTCTTTGTACTCCAATAAGTCTGTGTTGAGCGGTAGTGTTCCTGTAGCTTAGCTGGTCGAGCATTGCGTTAGCAGTGCAAAAGGTTGTGGGTTCGATTCCTATGGAACACACATTATGATTAAATGCATATCTTCAATACACTGTAGGTCGCTATGGATAAAAATGTCTTTATGCATAAATGTAAATGTATTGCGATGTTGTGTCAGGTTAACCAAAACCGGTTGTTGTAACTGTATTTAATGCGCGGTTTCGTCCTCTGGGTTTTCCCAAAGCTATGCTGACATGCTCACTCCGTACATGAACTCCGTACCCGCCGTGATCGCCAAGGCGTCCGCCATCCACAACCCCATCATCTACGCCATCACCCATCCAAAATACAGGTATGGAAAAACAGCTGCTAATTTCACTGAATGACTGTGATCTGTGAGCTGGGCTCTGTGTTACAATGGAGTTCTGAGAGTACAAGAACTTGTGTTCTCTGCTGGAATGACCTGACATTCCAGGTAAGAGCAATGAAGCGCAATAGCACATCAGTCTTAATAGCCAGATACTCGTTTAATACACCCTGTAGTTTCCAAAGTAGTTTACAAAGACCTGTCAGGTCAAATGAAACATTGTTCCACAGGTAATACATGCTGCGTGCTCCAAGGCCAGGCGGACTGGCATTGATTGCTAGCGTTGTGTACAGAGCACAAACACAAATACTTTGACAAGACAGAGGTGGATTCTGACCTTTACGAGTCACATGTATTTAAGATTGATCTGCTCTGGATGTTTTGGGGCTCAGTGTCAAAAAAGTCACTTTTTTTGGCCTCTTGAATTGAATTTGTTTTAGCATTTTTAGCTTTACCAGCATTTAATCATATTAAAATACACCCCCAATCACTCATTTATTTGCCCCCACATATATAAATTGGGGCATTTTTGGCCTGAGCTCTGGTTAATTTCTGATCATGTGTGGCCATACGGTGATGATGTCACATGAGATGAGTGTGTGTGTGTTTTCAAGTTTATAATGTTGTGATTTGTTTTGCTGCTTGGATTGGTTCAAGCCTTAATGCTCCTTAAGAGTTTTTTGTATAATAAATGGGAAAAATATTTTAATTGCCTTCCAGTGTAAATGTATATCAAGATAATGAAACATAAACCAGTCTTTACATATATATATTCGGCACTGTTCACATACTTGTAGAAGTAAAACACATTCTCGGTAGGGTACGCTATTGCCCTTTGGTTCTTAATGTAGCACTTCATACCAATAACAATAAATAGGACAAGTCATAATTGTTGATAGAGGGTCCATTCAGTTCAATAGAGCTTTTTGTACAGTTAGTTCACACAGGTTTGTTCAGTCAGCTGTGTTTTCTAATGTTTACACACAGTCATTCATTTTTGCTGTCTTTCTCTCTTGTCTCCCCATTCAATTATTATTTTCTGTTTATCCCCTGCTTTCCCTCTCCACTGCTCTCAGGTCAGCGATCGCAAAGTACATACCGTGTCTGGGAGTCCTGCTGTGCGTGCCTCGCAGAGACCGATTCACCAGCAGTAGCTTTATGTCAACCCGTCGTTCCACTGTGACCAGCCAAACCTCTGAGAGCAACAGCAACCCTCACCGTGTAGGAAAACCTCGCCTGTCCTCCGTGTCTGACAGCGAGTCGGTACAGAAACGTAAAACACTTACCCCAACTAACAGGGAACATTCTCAGAACGTTGCCGAATGTTCTTTAAAATTTCTCTCAAGGTTATCAAAAATGTTGCCCTAATGTTAGTTGAACATTTTTAAACATTATATATCATATTAAAAATGTTAATGTAAAAATGTAAATTGATAGTGAAGCATTTTAAAAATGTTACACAGTTTTACAAATGTTTGAATAACGTTCTTATAACGAACGATAATGTTAATGCAATAATAATGATGTTAATTATTGTGTGTGTTTTGGTGTTGTGTGTGTGTGTTTGTTGTATATATGGCTTATACCCAGAGGAAAATGTTTACTGCCTCAAGGTTGCTCTTTTATAGCTCAGAAGATCTGATGGAGATCTCAGTTGTGTTTCATTAAATATCGATTTTGTCTCAATTTTGTCTCAGATGTTTCCAATGGAGATTTATGTAAGATTTCTGGGTCTTCTCAGGAGACATGTCTGAGGCACAGGAGACTTCAGCAGAAGTTTCCATTTGCTCTCCATTGAATCTCTTGAGAAGCACTTGAGATATGAAAGAGATCTCATTTGTGATTTTTCCTTCCTGTGGGTAGGGCTGGACGGACACAGAGGTGGACCTCTCCAGCACGAGTTCACGTACTGCCAGTCGCCAGGTGTCGTGTGAGACCCGGAAGGACTTATCGGACATTAAGCACACCAGCTCTCTGAGGCTGAAGGTCAAGAGCAGAGACTCGGGAATCTTCGACAGAACCTCGGCTCAGAGCCTCATTGAGTCGGGCCTAAACCGGACATGTGCCTACATCAGTGTAAGTGAGAGGCTTTAATGAGCGTCATAGCGCACCTTATTAATCACACTCTCACCCCAATGCTCAGTGCACTTTGATTGATGAAATCAGAAGTCCCACATTCGTCTTTAGAGAGCAACTCCATCACATTTTAAAAATGCATGGAAATTTCTGCTCATCCTTCATATCTTGAGGTTCGCCCCAGTTTTAGACAGTATAGATCTTTTTTTTGGCTTTTTTTGATCGCACGTTGAAGATACGTCATACGATGACGTCATACGATGACGTCATACGATGACGTCATACGATGACGTCATGCGATGATGTCTTCAATTTAAAAAATGAAAACACTAAAATCCTTGATCCTTTGAGATAAAATCTTAACGTGCCATGAAGACATACCGTAGCTTTCAGAACTCCTTCAAACCTTCAAAAAACATAACTGCAACTAAGCTGCAAAAGACTTGTTTTGAACTTCTGCG
Source organism: Botia kubotai (assembly GCA_036877585.1). Lineage (NCBI taxonomy): Eukaryota > Metazoa > Chordata > Actinopteri > Cypriniformes > Botiidae > Botia > Botia kubotai. The sequence continues at coordinate 27,153 of JAZGTI010003771.1, read as the reverse complement.
ACTTTCTGACATCAAACAGATCGATCGATTGTCACATGACTGTCCACGTTAGTTCCCATTGGTTGATTAGAAACAGACATAAGAAAATGATGATGTTAAAGCCGGACAAATTCTATTATTCCTAAACTACAATAATAAATAAATTAATAATTAATATTTATGATAAATAAATAAATTCAGAATAAATTATGTACGAATAAAATGTGTGAAAGTTTGTCAGTCCTGCTGTGTGAAGCACCTGCCTGTGAAGGCAAAAAAACGACGCTGTATCATTAATAGTCCGAGTGACAAAATGGTCGTAAAAACGCAATTATAAATATAAATGATGGTTGCTAACTAGAATTTAACAAACATAATTAAACCTCAGGGGAAGAACTTAAAAATACATGAAAGTTTAATTAAAGTTTGAGAGAGTTTTCATCACTTTAACAGGATTTTCACAACCATTTCCTGAGGTCAACACACAGCTCTGACTCCTCTGCTTATTTGAACTCATCAGATAAAGATGTGTTTTTAATTACACCTCCTGATTCTGCTCAGTGATGACACTGCTGCTAGATTTCCCAGATTTCTTTCCTAAGTAATCCATCTTGAGTTTCTCACTCTGAAACCGTTCATAACTGCTGCTTGCACAGGAGCTTCATGCATCACTGTGTAGACAGCAATGGATGGCTGGTAATGTTTTTCAGGAACGCTGTAAAGATTTTCAAGGGTGTCTTTGAGATCTACAGCGATGTGAGTGATGTGCAGGACTATCATTGACATTCTCGCAATTTAATACACAATTTTCTCACAATTTTAGGTTATAAGAACGTTTCCGTAATGTTTCCATGAAGTAACAAAAACTTCAAAGTTCTGGGAATTTTCAAAACCTCCAGTTTTTTTGACGTTGTATTACCATTAATGTTTGGTTATAGAAAAATGTTATTCAAACTTTTTTAATTCTGTAATGTTTTTCAGACATTCCACAAACAACGTACAAATAATCTACTAATTTTACTGCAAGAACATGTTTGATAACTTGTTATCAAATGTTAGCCAATATTCTGAGAACGTTCCCTGTTAGCTGGGTTGTCCTTACTCGACCTAAGCATGAAGTACATAAATCCTTAATATATGATGAGCTTTTATCCCCGCAATGTCCACTGCACTTGTGATTGTACAACATGAAGGGTAGTACACACAGACTGCCTCACATTAATGGATTGAGACAAATCCCGCTTTTCTGCGCTTCATTTACCTGTCCAAACGATCAATATGCTAACAGTGTTTATTTACTCAGTGCTGAGCTGAGTCAAAGTTTTCAGTCAAAGTTGCATCTGTAATTAATTTAGACAGATTGTAGAGCGTTGCATTAGCGTTTATAATAATGATTTATAATTTGAGCGTTTGGGTCAGATTTCTCTGGAAATATCAGTTTGGCTTGATTTGACTTCAACATACGTAATAAAAAGGACGTACAGTAACCTGAAAAACGCACAGAAATGATGATTTGGTGTAGCAAGCAGAAGATGTGGGTGAGTGAGCTGGAAGATCAGGCCAGAGTCTGTCGCATTGAGATTAAAGCTGTTTGAGTTCTGATGACTTTAATCTGCTGGTATTAGAGAGATAATCCCGCTAAACTGCATCTTATCCCCGGTCATCAAGATGAATGGCTGTAGTGTGGCCACTGGGTGGCACCTTCTGGTCTGCCCTGCCACCTTTATCTTTTGACTGGTTTAGTTTCACATTAAAAAAACTAGGTAGCACATACACCAACTGTGATACTGAGAAGGGTGAAAAGAGATGTGCAACTATGCAGAAACCATTACAATGTTCCTCATTAATTTTATTTTTCTCCTTTCTGTCTCCCAGACGGTGAACGACAAAGATGAGATCTCAGAGTCTGAAGTCAGTCTGTCCAGTTGTCTGTTGTCCTCTGTAAGTGTGTAACACACATTTTGTACAACCATTCAATTCCAGTGGTGATATACTTTCCATTTATAAATTGGTTTTGCTTTGCTCTTAGTTGATCCTAAACACAATGATGAGAAACCTGTTGGGTTCAACATACTGTAACATACTGAAATTTTTTACATTTTTATGCACTTGGCAGCTACTTACAGTGCATTTAAGCTACACATTTGACCAGTATGCGTGTTCCCTGGGAATCGAACCCACAAGCTTTGCGCTGCTAACGCAACACTCTACCCATTGAGCTACAGGAACACCAAAGTGATGATAAATCTGGGATTCTCCGTCCATTTTTGATCTGCACGCTATTCTCAATGCTTGTAGTATTTCACAAACACAATATTACATAACTGGGAAAATTGCTTTTATGAATAACAATATGACTAAGTAAACAGCAATAATAAGAGGGCTGCACTGAAGCTTGTCACAGTACAGAATTATAATTAAAAGAGCATCTCTCTTCTCTGCTGTTAAAATGAATTCTGATCCATATTTGATCTTTATTAAAACACTTAATCCTGCCTACACTAATAAGCGCTAGCAAATGTTACTAGCGATTCACTGCGTGTGAACCATAATTCTTCCAGCTTTGCGTCTGAAGCGCATTATAACCTGCATTTCATGCAATATGTTAACCAGAAGAAAAGCTGCTTATTTTATATACAGATCTAGACTGCAGCTATTAAAATGATGGCAGAAATGTTTAAAAACTATATACTATACATGATACAGTTAATAGAAGTCTCCCTTAATCTGCAGCTCCAGTGACCCCAGTAAGTCCAGTGTAAGTTCATTAATTGCAAATGAATTGTCTTGTGCTCAGACCCAGCAGGAGAGTTCAGAGATATATGTCATGTGACCCCTGTTATTAATAAGCGGGCTGTGATTGGTTGTTATTGTGCCGCACCATACAGCGTTTTGCTACTTTTAACACGTATAGAAACATTTCATTATAAATTTGTTGTGGTGTGCTTAGTTAGGGTAACTAGGTTAACGTTGGTTCATTGTGTATACTCTTACAAATAACAATGTTTAAAAAGGTTCTCCACAGCAATGTCATAGAAAAAACATTTTTGATGCCCTAAAAGTTCTTTTGGTTAAAGGTTTTTAATAGAACCTTGTCTTTCTTACCTTTTCAAATCTGTAGAACCTTTGGTGCGGTAGAAATGTTCTGTGGATGTTAAAAGTTCTTTATGGAATCTTACAGCCTGACAAAGAACGTTTTAGGAACCTTTTTTATAAGATTGTAAAGTTACAGTTAATAACTGTAAAGGATATTTTATAGTACCCCCAGCTAACAACTTTAGGTTGTAAGAACGTTCCATTAAGTAACAAAAACGTTAATGTTATTTTGAAAGTTCTAGGAATGTTCAACATGTACATTTTTTATTAGCCGTTGTATTAAAAATATTGCTTGGTTATAAGAACGTTATTCGGACATTTTTATTCTGTAACGTTTCTAAAACGTCCCACTAACAATTTAAAAACAACATTCTAATATATGATATATAACATTAGAAAAATGTTCTACTAGCATTAAAGCGAGAACGTTTCTTGATAACTTTGAGAGAACTTTGAGAGACCGTTAGCCAACAAAAATAACTTCAAAAAGAGAAGTTATTATTTGATTTCACCTGAAATTAAAGAATATAAATTGATAATATTTCCTGTTTCCTTTCTTTCGCTCATTAATGTCACTCTCTGTGTTTTTCTGTCTCACATGAAGCCCAGTATGGTCTCAGAGAGAGCTGAGCAGAACAGACTTTCCTCCCTCATCCCCTCCATCATCGTTACATCAGAATCCAGCCCTGCTCTTCTCTCAGCGGGGCGCTTGGGCCGCCCCTCCAGACCGCACACAGGTGCTTCAGCGCAGGTGGCGTCTGACACTGTGGATACTCATGAGATTGACTGATCACGGGCTTCGTTACTACTCGCTGTACTACTGTAATTCTTCAGGATACCGTCTCAACAGGCTGTTGGTCGTCTGACCTCACAACCCTTCCTCCTCTATTTCCTGTTCCTCTTTACACAGGGCTCTCAAATGCCACTATGTAGTGTTTGTACTGTAGATTTGTGTAGTGTAGATTTGGCTGTAAACACAGGCCACGGGGTGAACAGGGTGTAGGGTTCTTTAAGAAAGCAAGGTGAGGACACTATCTTTCATTGGTGTGGAGGTGATCTTCTCCTCTCAGGGATGGAATGACCCTAAAGCACCTACATGTATCCATGTGAGCCTTCGACCGTTCTGCAGAGAAAGCAACAGTGTGTCAGAACTGGCCCTGCTCTTAACATGCATAGCAATACACACACAGTGTTTGATCATCTATAGCGAGCTGAAGGTCACAGGGCATGAAGGTCATGCTGTGAGGTCACAGCGTGAATAAACCTGCACAAGATCGAGAACATCACACGATCCATGACCTGAAGATTTATTCAGCTCGGTACAGATTTGGTATACAGTAAAGTACAGTAAATTGTGGTACGGCAAAGTCATGAAATATAGAGCCCCTTCTACAGGTGTAATCGCAACAGTTAAGTAGATCTTTTCTGATTCTTTAAAGGTGATGTGTGTAATTTCTGTTTTCAAATAGGTTTCCCCAAATATTCCTTCCATCTGCCTGGCTTTGGGGAGCTCTGAAGGGAGGGCGGGATCTATGCTTTCAAAGCTAGCTTGCTATTACTAGCCTTTCGGAATTTATCTACACTACCTTTAGGCTGAAATGGGAAGTTTAAAAATAAAGAAAATGACATGCCTCACCTTTAAATTAAACGGGTACTGTCACCAACATCCTCACGACAAATCAAGCATGTTGAGATCCAGTGTCATTTCCTTGGTGCCGATCAAACAAAATGTGTCGTTTTGTTTGGATGTCTCATTCCGTAAGTTCTGTTTTTTCTGCACTGACTGGCCAATTTATTTATATATATATTATTGAATGTTAATATGGAAATATGCTGAACAAATGATATTTGCTATATAATTCTCATGCTTTTGTGTCGTGACATGTTCCTCTACCCACATGTGAATATTCTCATGGTTGTAAGTGATTATCTGCGTGGTTTCTTTATGAAAAACAGGCTCCTTTGGTAGAAATATTTGATTTTACAGGGTTTTTTACTCTCTGTGGCTACAATAAGATCAAACCCCCTAAAATTGTCCTCTTAAATTCAAATGGCTGATGTCAGAGCTCAAATGCCTCCAACAATCTATACCTTTCAAATGCAGATTTACCTTTTAGTGGATTTTGGAGGCGCTTTACTGGGATTAATACAGCTGCATCTCCTCAGGGATTAGAGGAGAACGCTTTTAACAAGATTACTTTTGGGGTTTTGCTCAATTGTTTCCATCGCGTTTAATGGCTGATGTGTCCTCAAAGTTACATATACTCACGTAATGGTCTCCAAAGCAGTTTGCATTACAATAGCTGTCAGTCTCTTCGAAGAAACATGTTTACTGTTTTCTTTCAAGGTAAATATTCTTGGTTTTGCGGATGGTTTATGGTCTACCGAGGGCTGCTTGCTTTTGTAATCACTAAACTGGTAAATATGGTAATGCTAGCAATGACAATGAGTCTTGACAACGACAATAGGTCTTGGCAACGACAATGGGTCTTGGCAAACTAACAGGGAATGTTCTCAGAACGTTTGCTTAAAGTTGGCTCAAAGTTTTAAAAATGTTCTTGCAGTAACGTTAGTAGTATGTTTTTTCTAATGTTAGATATCACATCAAAAATGTTATTCTTAAGTTGTTAGTGGAACATTTTAAAAACGTTACAGAATTTGAATCACGTTCTTATAACCAAGCAATAACGTTAATACTACATCTAAAGAACAGAACTTAACGTTCTTAATGTTTGAATAACGTTAATATTACCAAAAATAATGTTAATATGTCTAAAACATTTTAACTTTTTAAACATTTTTGTTGTTTAATGAAAGTGTTTGGGAAAAATTCTTACAACCTATAATTGTTCGCTGGGTGGGTTCCAATTTCAGGGAACACACAAGCTGTTTAAAAAAATTACAGTCATGCATTTGGCAGATGCTTTTATCCAAAAGAACTTTTTGAAGAGTGTGAGGAATAAGTTTTATCAGTCGATGCAATTCCTTGGAATCAAACCCTTGATCCTGCTGTTGCTAGCGCCATTATCTTCAGTATCAGTTGAGCTACAGGAACGTACAAGCACTATATACTGTAAGTTACTTTGGAAACAAAACGGTGTTTGTTGAACGCATACAGTAAATGTAGGTGGACTGACATACTTGTCATAATAACATTCTGGCCACACATATAAGTGGTGGTTATGATTATTTACTCCTCACCTTTAGCTGCGACACAGGTTTAGCAGTTAACACATACTTTACTTCCAGTCACTCACAGTTATCAAACAGGTCAAAAGTGTGTTCTGCTGACTTGCGTGTAATGTTGCCTGGACGCCGTCTGGGTGACCTTGTGTTGTCTGGGAGATAAGTTACTGTATCAGTGCGAGCCACGGGGTCACACATTGTGTACATATCGTTGTACGCTACAGTCAAAAGTTGTATATGCATGATATTTCATGCAGTTGGTTTGTTTAGTATACTGTTGGTATTGCCCACTTATATCAACAAGGATAAAATTACATTCACGCATTTATCCAAAGCGACTTACATTGCATTATACTATACATTGTTTCTGAGTATGTGCAATCCCTGGGATCGAACCCATGACCTTGGTGACCTTGGAACCCAACCCCATGCTCTAACCGCTGAGCTACAGGAAAGCATAAATACAGTTTAATTTAAACCATCTATAATGTTGCAGCTTGTGTATCTGAGCTTTGATGCAGCCATGAGTAAACAGGCTTGATCTAAAACCCACAGCACACCACAGCTGTCAGGCAGTCTGTACAACCCCGCAACAACAACATGGAGGGGAAAGAGCAGCTTTTGCAGGACTGTGTATTGCCCAGGGTGAAATTCTAATCCGGCACGCTTCCTCCCTGGACAGAAAACAGTATGTGACTTTGCCCATGTTTGTTGTCAAGTGGTCCAGATTAGATGGTAATGAGTGGCTGCTATGCAGAGGTGCTGGTGACTGCTGTGTGTCCTCGATCTCAGAACAGAGTCTCAGAACACAGCCCAAATTAATATCCTTACAAACTCCCTTTCTAACACGCTCTTCTTATTTCCTTATGTTCATATGAATCTATTTCTCTGTCATTCATACACTAAGTCCATATTTTGTCACTTCTGGCATACTTAATACTACAATGAACACTCAACGTTAGGTGCTAATAATGCTACTTTTCTAAAATACACTTGGGTAACCTTGAGTAGATTATGTCAATGTAAGCAGGAGGGAGAAACATGCCTGTGCATTCGTATAACAGATTCATTCAGATTCATGTCTATCTCACGTCGACAATGAGCTCTGAGTAAGGTCACAAGCCCCTGGAGATGAGATTAGAGCATAAACAGCTCTATGGCTTTGACTCACTCCCTCACAGCATCTTATAATGAAGTGCATAGCCTGGATTCACTGACCCAAATTAGGGGTTGTCTGAGAATCTCAGATGGCTATATACCCTGTGAACCATTTTAGATAGAAAGAATATTTCCCTAATGTTTCTGTATGTAGTAAAAACTTAAAAATGTTATTTTGAATGTTCATGGAACATTCAAAACATCTAGTTGTATTAACATTCAGACTTTCAATTCTGTAATGTTTATAAAACGTTACGCTAACAACCTAAAAATTATGTTTTTGATATATGAATGTTAAAAAAGTTCAGATAATGATACTGCAAGAACTTTATGAATAACTTTGAAAGGAACTTTTAGAGAACATCAGTCAATGTTCTGAGAATGTTCCCTGTTAGCTGAGTAGCGGGGGGCCACTGATACATTATTTAATGGTTCTAGATTGAAATGTATTTATATTTCTTCTGTTATATCTTTTGTTTCTCTTAGTAATTATTGTTTGATATGATATTTATTGTATTTTTTTTCCAGGTTTAACATTCAGACATATATGCAATACAATCACGGGACTACACAAAACACACACAGAACAAAAAACACTAAAGAACTTAGTAATTCTTGGTCCATACTACTGTGTTTGTTTGCGTTCCTGCACATCTTCTTGCACAAGTGTAAAGCACAAGGCATAAAAATTCCTTTCAGTCTATCTTGCCATGAGCGTGTGATTTTGGATTGATTTATTGAATTATAAATCTGAGTGACAGAAAAAAAAAACAAATATGAAATTCTAATGAGTATTATGAATGAAGCTTTAAAACCTGTATTTATGTTTTATGATTTTAGCTTTACAACATTTGTAAAATTGTAAGTAGTTTTGCTCTCAATGGTTTTGCGTTCTTTTGATGTTTTGTGGTCGTTTATTTATTTTTCTAAATAAACCTTTGAGTGTACACAGTTTGTGAATAAACACTCTACATTCTACAGTCAATAATAAAGAACAACTGTGTGTGCACAGTGACCCAGCGTAGCATTGCTCTTTGACTGGAAGGAGACCATCTGTGTGTGAGGTAACCACAGCTGCTGTATGCGCTGTATGTTTAATGAAAATCACACAAATTCTGAATAATTTTAATTATTAATTTTTTAAAAATATTTTTTTAATAATTTGTAAAGTTGTGAGGGTCACATTAGCTAATAAAGTCATAAATAGGCTTCTGTACTGGAATCAAATTTTGTGACATTTTTAAAAACCTTACGCATATTTGTATACTTGATTCATAGAAACATATTTGTTTTTTAAAACGATAATTTAGACGACTGTGTGACCCATGTTTAAAGACAGGGTAAATATAAAGAGTAAAGTGGACTAAGTATATTTATATAACTTATGTGGAAGGAGCAGGACCATGAAATGATTGTCCAATCATTGCATTGGGTCTGAATGCAATGATAGGATGTCCTGCTTGCCTGTCAAACTATGTAGGCGTGGCCTTGGAGAGCACTCAGATGGGATCTTATGCTAAAACTGCCTACCCTATCTTTAAAGAAACAGTTATGGGAAGGAAAAAGTTAAAATCACGACTTCACCCTATAGGAGTGTTAATACAGTAGATACTTTATATATGTGATTGTATTAGTAGCTTCTAAAGTAGTGTGCACTTTTGAGCAGAAGCAAAGACCTAGTGGATTACAAAAAGTCAGCATGTCACAGTGGACAACAACAGAACGTGTGAGACTGATGGGGAACTTACATTGTATTGTTTGTAATAACAGCTGTTGTGTGTGACATGATGGAACCAGAATGATTATGTGACACTAAAAAAACTGGGCTTTGGTCAGAGTGACCTCTCTAAATTATAACTCAGATCCTTCACATAGAAGCATGAAGGCACAGATGACAGGTGCATGTATTGTCTGACTGTATTGACAGTACATGTCAGTTGTCATTTCTGACTATGTGCTTCTATCAACTGAACTGTTGACAGAAGAAAGTGACAATATGAAGCATTTTCATGTACTTAGTCCTGAGGGGACCACAGGTCAGAGTGTATAATACATAACAAAGAGTGTTTAGCACAACATATAATAGAACCTTTGCTTAACAACACAGCTTTAACAGACTACCCAGCTAAAAGGGAATGTTCTCCGAACGTTGGCTAACGTTCTGTAAACATTCCTTATGTTATCATGAAAATGCTTTTGCAGTAATGTTAGTAGATTTTTTAAACAATGTGTATGATACAGTGTATATCAAAAATGTTATTCTTAAGTAGTTAGTGGAACATTTTAAAAACTGAATCACGTTCTTATAACCAAGCAATAACGTTAATGCAACATCTAAAGAACTGTTGGTTTGAACGTTCCTAAAACTTTCGAAATAACATTTTTTGTGTATGTGTTGCTTATTATA
>JAZGTI010003771.1:0-17259 GCA_036877585.1 Botia kubotai | reverse complement strand
AAAAAAAAAAATATATATATATATATATATAATGATTAAAAAAATACCAATAAAAATTAATGTAGTAAATCTGTGTGGGGGCAACAAAAGATGTGGATTTTCAAAAGGTTGTCAAGAAGCAAACTCTGTGTGAGGTCCTCTCACCAGCGATTAGACAGCGAGCTTGTAGTGTGAAGTTGAAAACGTGGAGTGGAACTGGAGTGGAGAGATTACAAATTACACACACACTTCTTTGTTCCTCACATAGTGTTTTCCCATAAACAGAAGTCATGAATACGTGTTGCTCTTGATCTGCTGGTATGAAATAAAAGTGAACACATAACGTACAAAACCTGAATGAAATGATCTGGGGGTGAAAGCCTCAGAGAGTTCACACTGTGAATGAGGTGAAAATGTGTTATGATGTGTTATGATGACAAGTGTGGCTCGCTCGCAACACCAGATTCATGGTTTAAATCCCAGAGAATGTATGAACTTCAAATGTTGACTTTTGCTGACATTTGGGATAGGATGAGTTCTTCAAGCTTAAATCAAACGTTATGGCCATATGTTTGCATTCACACTGAGATCAGATGAGGCCCCAAACACGGCCTTTAATTAACATTAGCTCAGTTTGAGAAGCCCTTGCAATTAGATATTCATGTTTTTATTTTTGTTGTTTATTAGTTGCTCCCCTCTAGTTTCTCACAGGGGCATACAGTGAGTGAAGGCCCATAGGAGCGCAGTGGAAAAATGTGTTACCCTAAGAAAAGGCTATATTCGCCATGTGAATCATGGGGGCCTGGCATCCGGGGGTGTCCCCTTACACACCATATAAGGGCCCCAAAGGCTTGGGAGTTATCGCTTTCTGCAGAAGAAATCTATTCTTAGGCTGTCTGTCCAGGCCATCCGAGCAGGCAAGAACTCTTTTCCTCCTCCATTTTTTTAAAGACTTTTGTAATTGACTAAATTAATTTAATGTCAACGGGGGAGGGATTGTAGTATTTGTTGCTTATAGGTCTGATCGAGCCTGTGGTATGTTTTCGTTGTGTGTTAATAGCTTATGTACTGAGTATACATGGTTGTGTGGAGAATAAGGGCATAAGGTGTTACTGTGTTTTTCACTCTGTTGGTTTCTCTCTGTTGCTGTTGTGTTTCAGAGGCTACTCGGTGCCTGCCCGTACCCGGGTGTCTGGTCGTCCCAAACAACAGGGAGAAAGAAAGGAGTTAATTGACCCAAGAAGAAGATTTTCCTTTAAACTCTCTTCAAAATGAGCAACTACACAGTGACTTTGAGCGGACCTGCACCATGGGGTTTTCGGCTGCAGGGAGGCAAAGATTTCAACATGCCCCTAACCATCTCTCGGGTGAGAAATCTTCACACTTTCATATAAAAATTCATATCAAACACGTTTGACCTCTTCCAGAAGTATTAAATCTTTAACTAACCAAACACAAACGCAAACATTGTGTTACGGTAATGACATGTTATGATACACTGTCGTTATGTAACAACGGAGTGCAGCTGTTGTGTCAGTTATTGTCAAGCTGAAATCCTCCAACCAGTATCGGACCTTTGGCTTGAGAGGGATAAGACGTGTATTTAGTGAAAAAGTCTATAAATAGCACAAGATGATTCGAGCCATTATGCCTTAGAAAACGAATCTGTGTAAAGTTTACAGTGAATTACAAATACATGTAAAGTTTACAGTAAAAGGTGAGAAACCTTGATATACACAGCATATCTGACTGAATCACATGCGCTGTTTAACTGCCAGCACTAATTTGCCCAGAGAAAATAAAAAGCATGTTGTCTATTTATTTATGACACTAATTAATTCTAAATATAAACGATAAAAAATATAAGAGAAGCCCTGAAAACAGAGGATCTTACTAGAAAGCGTTTGTGTAGATTTTATTTAGGTTTGTCTCACTCGTCTTGTCTGACTCGTGCTATCTGTTGTTTACGCTAGCTGGACGCTGTAAATTTCCGTCGTGTTTTGAGGAAAGACTTTTTGTTGCACACAGATGTGCGCTTCCGCGTAAACCGTTTAACAGCCATTTTACACAACAGATCCTGTTTTCCAAGAATCTGTATCTAAATGTAAATAGACTCGCGTGTATTATCTTTCGAAACGTCATTGCTGAATTCGTTTACCTGAGGCGGAACAACATACGCTTTGACATTTCTGTCAGAAAAACACAATGGATGTTGTGTGCGACATTCACTGTACCAAGTATCTCTATCCCACAATGCATCTGTGTCAAAGTGAAACAAAGGTGTTGTTTTACCCTGCCCAGCGGATCAATAAGCAGTGCTATTGACCGCCCCACTTATCCCTTATGTAACAGAATTGCTAATAAAAATCACCTTATGCTCCATGACACAATGTACAGCAGTTGTCTGTCTATACAGAAGGTCTCGTCCCATGACCGAAGCCCCCAGAAACCTCATTGTGTTATATTATGGATTCGATGAAGTGAACATCCGTCAATAGATTGTATTGTTCTAAAAAAGACTGAGGTGATTTTTCTATCTGCTTAAGAAATCACTGACCTTCTCTAACAAGTCACAGCCAGTTCAGCCCCAGTTCGTGCGTCTCACACCAGATTCGTTTCTTGACGTTTGATTGGCTGTCACTTCAATAGAGGGGAGAGTCATTCGTTACCTCTGTTTGTCAGGGTCACGGTGGGTCCAGCTTCTTATGCTGGTCGCTGGAACGTCAACGAATCCGACATCATGTTCGGAAGATGTATCTCTCGCCTTTTGATTTCCATTATTTTTCTAATCAGGATCGTCAGTGTTGACACTGTAATCACAATCAAACCAGGCATCTGTCTGGATATTTTCGCTAGTTTTTCCCAACTCAGCTGCCCATGAATATATGGAAGTAGATTGGAAGGTTTTGTGTGTGTATGTGTGTGTGTGTGTGTGTGTTTACCGTATGTTGGGGATATATTTGTACCCAAAAGTCAGCAAAACCTGACAAATCTAAGCAAAACCTCCTTTTAGGGACATCCTCGTTTGTAAAAATGATATAAAATAGTAGTCGTAAATAAAGTTTTTTTTAATTGTAAAAATGCAGAAAGATTTCTGTTAGGGTTAGACTGTGGGTTATACTGTTTATAACTAGCTGTGCATGAAACCACTATAAGTCTATGGAATGTCCCCATTTAGCTAGATAAGTAAAAGTGTGTGTGTGTTTGTGTGTGTAATGCCTGCATTCATAAACCATGATTAAGACTTAGTCAAAAATGACTGATGTACATGTAACTGATGTGACTGTTATGTATTTCTCAATCAAATCTTTAAAAAATGTAATACGAGATTTACCGACTATCTAAAAGCACTACACAGACAATCTGCATTGAATCTTAATCCTTGTCCCATGGCAGCTGCAGCTGCTGGCTTTCACAATGTCCGGTAATTGCTTCCATTGTTTATTGTGTTTTCTAATGCTCACAGATTTTTCCCCGGCAAGCGATTTGATAAAAATATATAATACGTACGTAACCTGTAACATTTGTTTTTGAAGGAGTAGGTGTCTAATTTAATACTTTGATTCAGTAAATTATAACAATATGATATTTTGTTTCCAGTATGAATCCTTGGGTGAAAAATACCCCTGGATATGTGATATTAATATCATTCGAGGAAGGGACAGACCGCTCGTGTCAGATAATGCTGTGTAGTTGTTACTGTGGCTGTTGACAGATGGATTTAGACCCGAGATGCGACCTTTTGAAATATCATCTCACAAACATTCTTCAACTGCCGGCTTTCATTTTCATGCAAAAACTGTGATCCAACTGTAATGGAGATGATCTGCCCCTAGTGTTGCGTTGATGATAAAGATGATACAAAGAACATGGTAAGTGAGTGGTGTGTGTGTGTGTGCTTCTGGTATTCCTTACATTAGAAGGACCTAATGTTCTCACAAGTAAATTTGTAGGTCCCCATGAGTAAATAAGCGTTTAAATCATACAGAATGATATTTTTTGAAAGTTCAAAATAGCAGAACGTCTTCTGTGAGGGTTTAGGTTTAGTGCAGGGAGATATACAGTTTGTACAGTATAAAAACCATACTGTCTATGGAATGTCCCCATGAAACATAAGTGTGTGTGTGTTTGTGGTGGGCTGAATATTAGTTTCCTAATTTCACATAATTTAACATTTTACACAAGAAATCCACTCAAGAATAATTTAATAACATGGCTTACTGATATAAAAAGCTATGCGGTCACTAATGATACCATTGACGATCTCGTTTGGTCCCCGGCTTGACCTGACTTACACCCCTGAATTTAGCTTGGCACTGAAGGACGTTATCAGAAATACATCTGAGGGCCATAAATGTGACCAGCACTGAGACCGAGGTTTATAGAGAACAATAGATGCTCACAAGTCCTCATGCATGACATCATAGTGAATTTAAAAGCTTGGAAGCTTGGAAACAGTCACAAAAAGAACATGCTGTCATACTGCAGTGGGGTGGAAATGTAACTTGAGAGTCAAAAACACAGAACCGTTTTTAATCGGAAACATTTTCATTTAAATTCTACTATACTACTCAAAATATTGCATGAGACAAATGCAGGCCGGGATACAAACATGGAATCTCATTTGCATCTGCGCGCACACAGCAGCAATGAATTCTGATAAGAGCGAAGGCAAAGTCAACTTACTAATGATGCATTTAAAATTGGCTGACTTTGTCAGTGAATCTGCAAACAACAAAGAGCTTTGCGGAGGGGAGACAGATAGCAGGAAAGCATTGGGACTTCTCAGAGATAATTTCCATCATTATGTAGTGTGTGGGTGAAGCTGGAGTCCGGCTTTGCTAAGTGGCAATAATAAAATCTAAGGACTTAATAGAGGGCCATGACAAAGACAGCCTATTGATTACACACCTAACAATTTCAGGTTGTGAGGACGTTTTCTAAATGTTTCCATTGAGTAACAAAATCATTATTATAAAGGTTATTTTTAAAGTTCTAGGAACGTCCAAACAGAGAACTTCAAGAGAATGTTAGCCAACATTCTGAGAATGTTCCCTGTTAGCTGGGTCATTGTGTATTGTTAAAAAATGTTTAACTCCGATAAATCAGTAACACTTTACAGTAAGGTTTAATTCTTTAATATCAGTTAATGCATTAGGTGTCATAAACTAACAGTGAACAACAATTTTAACCAGCATTTATAGATGAAGTTAATGGTAATGTATAATATACAGTTGCTAATTGTTATTTTAGGTTTGTTCATAATATATTACCTCTGTTAACTGTTAATGTATATTAAAATGTATATTAAAAATAAACATTAATCAAGATTGACGAGTGCTAACAAGTTGAACCTTATTTTGTACAGATGAAGAATTAATAAGATAAGGTTAAAACCATATAAAAATAAGGTTATTTTTAACTATATTTGCATTACTTTTTTTAATGTGATGTTGATTTAGTCCTGTGTATTGTAATGTTCTTGAAACATTTTCAAGAACTCATCTGTACAAATGTCTGTACAAATGTACACGGTTTCAAGGTCTTTGATTCTGACTCTTCAGTGCTGCAGGTCAGGAGGTCAGGAGGTCAGGCTACATTCAGCTGAGGTCAAGGCCTTGTTGACACACAGGCATAAAGGCTCACAGAGCAAGGCCCTGTTATGCATATGTGTGTGTGTGCTTAAGCCTAATAACAAAAAAACTAAAAGAATATACTGCCAGCAGCAGCATGCAAATAGCCCCAGATTCTACCATTAGTACAAATTATCAGCCAACCTTTGCTTTTAGTCAGACCCAGTCCAGAAGATTAAGCTGGCATTGACTAAGAGTCCAAAATTACAATGCCAAAGGTTCTGGTTGGCTGTTTCCTCCCTGACCAACTTACAGTGCAGGTCAAGGATTCAATTCAAGGATTCAAAGTGTTTATTGTCAAACAGGTTTCCTCACTGTGCAGTTCTCCTACCCCCACTCCTACCCCAACTTACAGTGCAGTTCTCCTACCCCCACTCCATTCCATATCTTTGTACAGTCTCAGCTATATTCAGATAAAGAGTCTATATATACATATACATCAATAATTGGAAAAACATATTGAATGTAAAAATATTTTAAGGAACAAACAGCAATTTATGGAGCTCAATTATCAATCTTTGAGTTTGAGACCGTTGCCATCTGGACTGAAATTTAACAGTCGTGCTGATTTAAATGTTGCCCACGATGCAAAAGCATTTCCTGTTGATTGTAGTACGTGATTGGGTTTGCGGTCTGGTTTAGTGAGTTTGGCAGCTTAACATCTTAAATTAAAGGAACAGCTGTTGCTTTAGAGGACGTGTGTCTTATAGCTCCTATTTATATGTAAAGAAAGCATTAGATAGACTTTTGTCTTACCAAAAGAGAGAGAGAAAACTACAGAGAAATGTGTGTTACTCTCTGAGCTAACAGAAACACAGAGACACACTCTGTTCTAGGCACCACTGCGGATAGTTTATTTGACTAAACAACCCAAACGCCTTGTTGGCCTGAGATTATAATGGAGACTTCTTCATACATTAATTACACTAACTCTAACTAACATCTGACTAACTAAAAGGTATAACAAAAAACGACCTGTGAGTGATCTGGCATGGCTGAGGGTTCACTGTGATTATATAGTGCTCAACTAAATGGTGTCGTGTTGTCTGTGTGGCGAGAAGGGGCTCAGCTAAGGGTAGGAAGTGCTGAATGTGTTTTGTCCAGGTAAGGGGCGGAGTCTCGTGCTCGACTTTAGGTTCACTAACATGTGATATGTTTAGTGCTTGGAATAACATCAGCACAAATCATTTAGGATGAGAATTACAAAATGTCCTTCACAGCAAAAGTGACTTGTGGCTCCATGAATGTTAGTCAAGGTTCAGACTAGTCATTGGCTAAAAAATATGTATAACTGGGACCAGAAAGAGTAAATATTTTTGTTTATAGGCTTCTTGCTTGTAGAAGTGTGACAACTTGCCCCGGTCTCCCCTATTATAATATTTAGACTTGCTTATTTAGATTTCAGAGCCAAATTCTCAGTACATTTAGTCTTCTTAGTTTCTCTCTAAATGTGTTGTTTTGATTCAAATAGTCTTCATGTAAATTCTGATCCACTTCCTGTCCACCTGAATTATTGCTTTATTGTGGATTGTACTTATTTCCATAGCTCATAAGCCAGTTCTTATTAACATAAGACCCTGATGTGTAGTTTGGCTGCAGGGTATTTACTACTGAAACATTACATAGGCCAGAACTTTCAGAGGTGTGTATATGCGTGCATGTTGAGTAATGGCAGCAGGTGGGACAGAAGCGCTGGTGGCAGGGCCCCAGAAACCCGGGTCAAATGCAGGGAGGCAGGGGGCGTCAACAACAACCTTTATTTTTAACACTTTAATGAGCTGCCTGAAAGTATAGCCACCGACGTGCTGTGAAGATGAGATTTCAGTCTCTATTTCCTTGCTTTATGAGATTCTTCAGTTCTCTGCGCATAGCTGTAGCATGCACGCCACAGATGCATTGAGTCTGAACTGTGTTTATTGTAGAGAAAGAAAGAAGACAGACAGACGGACACAGACAGACAGACAGACAGAAAGAAAGAAAGAAAGAAAGAAAGAAAGAAAAAAACCTTACCTAAGACAGAACGTGTGGCTTCTTTCAGAACATTGTCCATGTATGTGCTCGTCTGCTGCTCAGCTACTGAGTTCTAATTCTACAGAATATCTTGTGTGTGTGTTCCAGATCACACCAGCCAGCAAGGCTGCGAGTGGAAACCTCAATCAAGGTGACATCATTACAGCCATCGATGGAGTCAGCACTGAGGGCATGACCCACCTGGATGCCCAGAACAAGATAAAGGGTGCCACCACCAAACTCAGCCTCACCATGCAGAAGTAAATATCAACAATGATGTGCTCTCAGGCTAACCCCGTCCTCTTGATGCCTGTTGTTTTGATCACTCCATTTCTAACTTTTAGTCTCAGCCTGAACTTTCTATTAGTCCGTCCGTTTCAGCGGCTCATTCGGTTAATTGAAGAATGGATATTCTTCGCATGCATCCGCTGTGTATCTCATTTACAGGCTAGCGGCTCTTTTATGCAGGCAATCCGGGCGAGCAGTAAAAATTCTGTACAATTAAACCGCTTGCGATTGATTTAAGCAGTCACAGTTGAACTGGCACAGTCTACGAGTGAGGGTTAGCATACAAATATATCGACAACACAATGAAATTCAGAAATGTGTTCATGATAAACGTTCTGTGACTTGCGTAGCCTTCAGGTTGCGGGCTTGCATAAATTGAAAGAAATGATATTCGGAAAGGAAAAGTAGTTTTTGAGTGGTTTTAACCTTTATAATGTTCTTTATTAAATTAGTATGAAAACCCCAGGGCCCTTTAGGCAGCCTTTAATAGTAAGGACATTGCTTACAAAAATACCTCAGTTCCTCCCTGACATTTTGTATTGCTGGCTTCAGTATGCTTTTGAAAGTAGCTCCAAAGTGGTTGGAGAAGGGTAAGGAAGGGAAAAGTTGGTATTTTGCCCAAATTTATACTTATTTATACTATAAATAATAATAGTGTTTGAACATTATATATCATATATCAAAAACATTATTCTTAAGTTGTTAGTGGAACATTTTAGAAACGTTACAGAATTTTTTAAAGGTTTGAATAATGTTCTTATGAACAAACAGTAACATTAAAACAATGCCTAAAAAACTGGATGTTTTAAACGTTCCTAGAACGTTTTGATTACTTAAAGGAAACATTAGGAAAACATTCTTACAACCTAAAATTGTTAGTTTAATGTCAATATTATTGCTAAAGCATCATGTGATAAATCTGTAGGTATTTTTATTTCAGCTTTTTATTTCACTGTTTAGATTGTAGGAGTTACCATGATTCTTCATTTCTTTAAGATTTAAATAAAAATGTAATTGTAAGATGAACGTTATCAATCAATACACAATCTCCCCAGTCAAAAGTGTCTCGAAGGAGGTTAAAGTAGTCACCTGCAGTTGTAGCTGCAGTTTGTTTTCCATGCACATATGTGGTGCTTGGAATTCCAGGAAATGTCTATGCCCACCGACTTATAAAAAGCCCCCCAGTGTTGTGGGCTCAGATTGTCTATACAGAAATGCTGCTGTGTAGTTTCTTTTACACAAACTCTTAGACGTCACTATAAGATCTTCCCTTAAAACATATTTTCAAGGCCAAAGACATAGTACATTGTCAGTTGTCTAAGCATTCATTGTATGAAGTGTATTGATTTGTGGGCTACTCTACAAAATTGCTATGACATGTTTTCTGTTAGTGCTCTAAGCGAAGGGCAAAGGTCAAAAGAACAGTTTTGCCAAAGTGATTGATTATAATGTCTCAGATTAAAAGAGAATGTGACTCATTGTGTTCTTTGTACAGTAGCGGTATAGTCGAGAGATGGTATTTATGATTACTCTTTACAGTTCCACTAATTAACAGACATATACTCTATATCTGGTCCAAAGTTCTGAAAGCACATTTTACAACTTGAATGAAAAAGATTAAAAGGAAAAGTTAGTGGCATAAAATGATGAAATGTTTAAGATTCTGTACCATTTCTGTGTCACTAGTCAAATGTAAACAAATTTACTAGAACTATATATTGGTTTACATTTGTTACATTTGAGTGTAAGACTAGAACTATATATTGGTTTACATTTGTTACATTTGAGTGTAAGACTAGAACTATATATTATGTTTATGTACGTGTTGTGTTTAAGTACGTTTTTATTAGTAATTTCTTCACGCTCTGAAAGTTCTTACAACGTGATATATTTTATATGTATAGTGCAATGAAATCACCATCGTTTAAAATGAAAAACGATTATAACCAATAATGAATTTTGTCGGTAACTCTTAGTTTGACTTATGACACACAAAAGGCTGATGTTTCAATGTTATTGACCTCTGCTTTGAATTCCACACCGGTTCCAGGTCCAGACGTCCACCTCCTGTACCCACAGCCACTCCGAGAATGGACTCACCCATGCCAATTATCCCGCACCAGAAGGTAAAGTCACATTCTCTCCCTCTGTAATGGTCCCGTGCCAGGTGCACATGTTAAACTTGCTTTCCTCTCGATATTGTATGAAGGTTATTATTTTATGACCAAAACAAGACCTGCAATATTGACCTGAGGGGACTCTGTATCGATTCTTTACAATCCTAGTAATCACTCATGGGAGATGAGGCCTGTATCACAGAGAGATGAAGAAAAGAGGAGAGATTGTAAAAACAAACATTTTCTCTGAAGCTTAACACTTACTCCCTCTACAGGCCTCTACGGGGACTTCATACAAGCTCTTGTGACGTTTTCTACTGGTCAGAATCTCATTTGCATTGTTGTTGCCTAATGAATTCTGTTTGATGCTCCTGCGCATCTTCCTGCCTCATCTGCAACTCTTTCCTGAATTTGGGAAAAACTATCCACTTTATCTCTGTACCTCTCTGCCTTGTCTATTTGCTTGACGGTTTATCTGTTAATCTGATCTAACGGCTTATTTTGTACAAAGGAAAACATTGATGCTGAGGAAGGAGATGAAGAAGATGAAAAACCTGTCAAAAAATTTGGCATACTTTTTTCCAAGAAGGCCTCCAAAAAATCTCTCCTTCCAAACACTAAGGCGGAACCTCCAAAAATTGAGGTGGATCACCCAAACCTTGAGGAGAATTTGGAACATACTCCTGTGTCCCACCTTTTAAATAATTCTCCTGCTAAAAGTGCTGTCCCTACATATTTGGACAAGGGTCAAAGACCACTCCAAACCAAAGGGGGCAGTATAATTCTCCCTTGGGCCTGTATTGATCAGAAACGTTAAGAGAAATGGCCACACAACATGGCAGTCTAAATGCAAGCCTGCCTTATATGGGGTAGGTAACATGAGAAAACCTAACCCACATATCTGTAAATTCCATGTGCTAGTGGCTAGCGCTAACTCTGCACTAACAGGAATCTGGGATGCATTGACGAGCCTCACCTGTATCCCTCCAGTTTTTACTTTAATAAGAATATGGCAGCGAATACTCAGAACATTCCGTCATTACCTCTGGACATTCCGCTCTCACATGCAACGGATCAGCTGGGAATGTACTTGGCTGCACCAGTGGTCCGTTGGGTTTACCTGACCCCCCCAGCCTGCAATCCGAGCAGGGCCTAGCCAAGTCATATCTGTATCTATAAATGTGAGCTGTTTCCAAATGACAACATACTACAGTTATTTTGGTCTTGTACGGGTTGCATCTTCTGCCATTAGATGAGGACTGCCAAGCATGGAATATGCTTAACACTGGCCAGTAAATTATACCAGCGTATTAAAGATATGCACACGCAAAAGCTTTTTCGCCTAATGCAATGACTGTAAGCTTACCAGTCACCAAAACGGATTTGTGATGTTCAAAAACACGACCGCAAATTCCCATGGGCTCCGAGCATTACATCAATGCAAACTTTGGTGTAATTAAACATGGGTGTAAATGTGTGCCCGCTGGCTTTTACCAGGCCCAGAATGTCACAGCTCCTGTTACAGTATATCCCAAATGAAGTCCTACCACTATGATGGCGTCACATATTCCAGCCTCTATTTGCAGCTCACAAGAACAGAATTCATACTGGGCAACATCACATGCACAGCTAAGCAGAGCATGTGCATTCATTGACTTTGTTAATCTAAGTGTACAAACAGGGCTGTAGCTAGTGAGGGAAAAAATGTGAACAATTTTAGCAGCCCACAAATCCAGCACGGCCTCTGTAATGATTTCTAAATGTATTTTTTAGAGGAGGAAGGCTCAAACATGCAGTCAGCGGACCCAGAATTCCTAGCTACAGCTCTGTGTATGCATGATCCAATAAATGACACCCAAAAAAGGCAATGCAGATTATTTCTGGGCCTGGCTGTTTGATCCTTGATGTACCGTATAATGCAGCTGACAAAACACTGTTCTGTTTGGTTGTTTTGTTGAATGGGAGGTTGACCCAGCTAACAGGGAACGTTCTCAGAACATTGGCTAACGTTCTCTAAAAGTTCTCCAAAAGTTCTCTTAAAATTCTCTCAAAGTTATTGAAAAGTTTTTGCAGTAACTTTAGTATCATATATATATATATATATATAATATATATCAAAAACGTTATTCTTGAGTGGAATAAAAATTCGGTAATCCTTGAGTGGATTACAGAATAAAAAAATGTATAATAATAATATAATAAAGCAATAACGTGTAAAAAAATTGACTTTCTGAATGTTCGTAAAACATTTTTTATGTTTTTGTTACTTAATGGAAACGTTGCAGAAACGTCCCTACAACCTAAAATTGTTCGCCGGGGAGCGTCCTCTCTGGTTGTCCCGCTGTAGCCCAACACCTGTTCCAGTCAGTCAGCCTGTTCTGGGAACAAACCAGAATGTCGCTCTTATGAGAATTGTGACCAGTAATAACCATCTATTATATGTCATCTGTATTAATTACAGATTACAGGATATCAGAATACATTTGAAAAGCTATTTAGGTGTTTCTCAAAATTTCTTTTTGCAGAGTGAAGCTGGCCGCATATCACACACTTGATGTCATTCCTGTTTCTTTTGCCTTGTTGAAGTTAATGAATATGAATCCATTAGCATTCATTTGCTCGTGTACACTGGAAAATCAAGGCTAACGTCGGCTCTTTTGTCTTGTTTTCTCTGTTTATATTTCTCTGTGTTGTCCCAGGTCATTGCCAACACAGCTGCCAAGTCAGTAACAGCTTTTGAATATAGACTAGTTGAGTGTGAGCGTGTGTTCTCTGAAGCATGGCCACATCCTGTACTCTAGTTGTGGTGTGCATGCTTACACTGTCAACACTTGTTCCGATTTCGAACAGTTTGACATTTCTGGCATAATGCTGAATGCTTTAGAGTGCAATATATTTTACAGGTTTAAAACTAGATAAATCAGCAGCTCAGGTTTGCTTACAGTTTTACCTCTGCCTCTTTGCATGGACTTTGGAGTATTTTTTGAGAAGCTATAATTAGAATGTGCTGGGCCAAAGTCATGGCCGTCATAATACCCAAGCTCTTATGTGTGTGTGTGTTTGTGCGAATTATGCATTGTTGCAACAAATAATCTAAAAAACAATGTCTGGTGTAAACTAGGGATGATGTTTTTAAACCACTGTGAACCATTGCCTCACACTGTCGACCATCTCACAGTCTCACTTATAACATGCAGGGCGTAAGCCTATTTTCATTTTCGGTCTAGTGTTTGTTCTTGTTTTGGTGTGGTAAGCGTACTACCGAATGTCAATTGTCAATCTTCAGGGATAAAATGGTCCTATTTTTATTGGGGCTATTTTTAGCTGTATGATTTCCCTTAAAGGGACAGTCCTCTGTGAAAGAACAGAATGCTAGTGACTGCCAGCCTCAGTCTTCATTCACTTTCAGAGCGTCTTTTGTCAACAAAATGTGTGTAATACATGAATGGAGACCGAGACTGGCTGTCACTAACGTTTGTTTTTGTTTTTTGTGAACTGTCCCTTTAACAGTTAGAGACAGTGGTATACTGGTTACAGTGCCCTCACATGTCTAACATATCATAACTTGATGCACACGTAATAAACCAGATAAACCAGTACCACGATTTAATTTAGCTCTCATTCGTTTTTAAACAATAGCACTGGCCAATCAAATTGTTACTTTTCAGGTAATGAATAATCATTAACCCTCTACATCCCTAGTGTATATCCTAGTGCTTTTCAGTTACAGAAATACACGAGGTAAGTCAAAGCTAAATTCTCTCTCTGTTTTCACGTATATTTCTGTTTTCTCTGAAACTATCGCACGGTTTCCGCCCGTGACCCTTCCGCAAACCGGACAGCCAAGAGTACGTTCCCAGCTTCAACCCCATCGCTTTGAAGGACTCTGCTCTGTCTACTCACAAGCCCATCGAGGTGAAGGGCCCTGGAGGAAAGGCTACGATCATTCACGCCCAGTACAACACTCCTATTAGCATGTACTCCCAGGACGCCATTATGGATGCTATAGCGGGTCAGGCCCAAGCCCGAGGAAATGAGTTGGGGTAAGACACTCAAAACGTTTTCCTGTCCCGCGCATTACAATGTACTACAGGGGCCTCGTTAATAAAATGTGTGCGTAATATAAAAAGTGTGTGTACGCTAAAAACACACACTAATGTTTATATTTACAGGTAGCTTTCCTGTAGCTCAGTGGTTAGAGCATGGTGTTAACAATGCCAAGGTCATGGGTTCGATCCCAGGGATTGCACGTACTCAATGTATAGTGATCAATGTGTAGAATAATGCAATGTAAGTCGCTTTGGATAAAAGCATCTGCCAAATGCCTAAATGTATATTTAAAATGTGGAAAGCGCATAGCAGCATGTCAGGGTCTAGGCTGACGTACGTGCTTTTCTTTGCGACAGAATTTTTACCGGAATCAAGGAAATGATTTTTATATTAAATGGTGCTCTTTAATATTTTAATAACGTTAATCAGGTGCCGTTTACAAGACAGAGATATATATCCATTCAGCTGCGCACAATTACAAGATCATTTATGACTGATAAATTTGACATCTGGATGAAAGGCGTGTGCACAAATCATACAAGAAACAATGGTAAGATCAAATGTAAATACGCAACATTTTATTTACATTTAGACATTTGGCAGACGCTTTTATCCACTTTTTAGCGACTTACATTGCATTGTACTACACATTAATCACTATACATTGTACACTATACACTATACATCCCTGGGATCGAACCCATGACCTTGGCGTTGTTAACACCATGCTCTAACCACTGAGCTACAAGAAAGCGCTTTTTTTAAATAGCGCATTTTATAAATGAGGCCCTGAGGTGCTTAGGTGAGAACTGAGGTAAGAAAGCCGTGCTTGAAACGTCTCATTGCATTAGAAATCTGGTTCTTGTATAAGGTGTTGTGTGTCAACTTCATCTGTAGTTTTCTTCCCTCTATTGCTCGCAATTGTGTCACTCCATCCACAACCAATCACGCCTCATCGCTCATCTTTGTCCCACCCCCTTTGCTGCTTGACCCCTCCCTCCATGTGATACGGTTCTGTCTTTTCCCCTCCCATTCCGGTTCATGGTGTGATTGACAGTGGTGACGACCCTGCCGGATCTCCCTTGGCGTAAGTAGTCACAATCTATTCAGATCCATCACAGCTGCATTCACTCTCCTCAACTGTGTTTTCTTTCCTGTTACAAGCTTATTGCATACATTTAAAACTGAAGTGGGCTTCTTTTGGGGGGTTATTTTTATCCTCATTTAAATTTCCTTGATGTACTCCAGTGATGTTCTGTACTGACTGAAAAGCCTTAGTGGATTTAACAAAAACGCAGAACTCATGGTGGGTCTTTCTCTGCGGAAGGAAACTTAAAAATAGGAGCGAAAAGGAAAGTTCTGAGTATAGGTGCCAGGATATAATGTGAGAACAGATTACATAACGTCTAACATTCTTCTAACATAAGCTCTCGGCGTTGAGTTTAACGAACGTTAAATCATAACTCACTCTCGAGTCTTTGGAAATCACTTGCGTTTTTATCACATATGGATCTTTCAAATAAATGAAATTCTAACTAAAACGAACTACATCTATAATTTTTCCACAAATGGTTTTTACCTTAGGAGGTGCAAAATAACCTGTTTGGGTGTATTCATTTAGATGAAATACTGTCCTGTCTTTCTCTGCTAATGAATCTACATAGAAAAGTATTTCTGGTTGAAAGTAATTAACATCATGTAATCATGACTCAGTACCCAGATTTAAAGAACACAGATGAACCACTGATCTTGTCATTCTTTTCTGGTTTGGGAATTAGTTCACTCCCTATTAAGGATCCTCTTGTGGACAGCGCTTCTCCCGTTTACCAGGCTGTGATTAAACCTGATGATAAGGAACCCGATATGTCTGAGTGGGCCCGGCGTGCCGCCAACCTGCAGTCCAAGTCCTTCCGCATCCTTGCTCATATCACAGGAACGGAGTATTGTGAGTCTTTCTGTATCGCAGCTGTAGACTCTCACATAATGTTAGATAGATCCAGCATTGGTCCACATAGATAATCAGCTTGGAATTCACATAAAAGACTCTGTTCCAAGTAAATAGAGAATCATCGTTGCATTCATCATTATTTATCTTTTTTTTCATAACAGTGCAAGATCCAGATGAGGAGGCTCTTAGAAAATCAAGGTAATCTGTGTTGCTGTGACACTGTTGAGCCACATGAGGGTCTGCTGATTCTTTTAATTCATTGTGCCATTTAATTTTAAAGGGGTAGTTTACCCAAAAATGAACATTTTCCATCATTTGCTTTTTCTAATGTAATTCTAAACCTGTATGACTCTTCTTTCTTCTGCGAAAATGCGCAAAGGAAGGTATTTTGAGAAATGTCTCAGTGGTTTTGTGTCCAGACCATGGAAGTCGATGGGTGTCACTGTTGTCTGGTTACCAACGTACATCAAAATATCTTTTGTGTTCCTCAGAAGCAAAACAAAGTCATGCAGGCTTGGAATGATGTGACGTTGAGTAAATGATGCGAGCGTTTTCATTTTCGGGTGAACTGTCTCCTGAAATGTCAACTCTGTTCTTTTTTATTTCTGTTCTTTCATTTCATTTGCAGGGAGAAATTTGAATCGGAGGTGAAAGGCCCGCGATTTGCCAAACTGAAAAACTGGCACCACGGTCTGTCTGCACAGATCCTTAACATCCAAGGGTAAATGCCATGCGATGCTACTGGACAGAGGTTACTGAGATAACAGCGAAGAAGGAAAAGGGAAGGAGATGTAAAGTAAAGGTGTGATAGGAAAGGATTCTAGTGTCTGTAATGAAAGTTAGAGTTATAAACTAGCTTGTAAGTTAATAAACAAAAAGCTTTTGTGTTTGATGTCCATACGTCTGTTCGTTTAATGTGACTTTCAGCCACTGAAACGTAGCGCATAGTATTCACTTTATTTGTTTTTTCTTTTCTCTGGCTGCTCTGTTTATTCTAAATTATTGCCGAGACCTGAGAGAAATGATAAGATATGTACCACATCTGCTGCAATACACCACAACACACACTGAAATACAAACCAAACATACTATTGTTAATGTGAATAAAACATGATTACATTTTACCCAATTAAAAGTCTGTTTCATTGGTGTGCAATCCGAAAACTTCCTTTTATTATCAGAGTGAGTAAAGGTAATAATAAAGTAAAATAATAACCATAATAATAATTTATAC
>JAZGTI010003770.1:9620-30185 GCA_036877585.1 Botia kubotai | reverse complement strand
ACAATACTGTAGCAGCCTATATTACAGCACAATACAATCATTAGAATATGTTGAAGACATTGACAGGATGTTTGTGAGAATATTGCAGTGTGTGTGCATTTGTATTCACAGTGAGAGCTTTAGCTGTATGAGTAAGACACGGTATTGTTTGTCTCGACTGGCGGCTGTTGCTGCTAAAAAGCGTCGCGCTAGCATCCCGCAGGCTAGTGCCAGACATCAACAATCGCACATCAATCGCTCAGCACTGATCCAGCGTGCAGACAACACTTAATCATCTGTTCTTAATGCAGGAATACTACACACACACACACGCCTGGGGAAACGGCTGAGCTGTAGGTTAAAAAGCAGCGCTATAGCCACCAGTACAAAGGGCCTGCTGGCAGACTGTCTCATGTATTTAGCCAAAACGCATTACATTTGTCTAATGCCTTCAACTGAGTTTTACACATCTTCCTCGCGTGTTTCTGAGGGCTTTGCTCTTATACGACTGCTCGTAACACCAATTCCTCTGGTGAAATTTACATATCCTCCTCAGTTATAGCACATCAACAATCCATCATGACATCATTCTTACAGTAGAAGATGATATTTCCTCAGTTCTGTGAAACACTGTATCCCGTGTTCTCACATTGAAGCGTATGGGGGAAAGATTAGCTTGCAACTAACTGTATTTTTAGCATATGAACATGGTATGGTGAGAAACACGTTTCTTGTTTCGTGGTTGTTTTTCTCAGAAAAAGAATGACTAGGGTTTTAACAGTTAGGGTGAAGTGTAGATTTTCTGCATTGTTAGCGTCAGTAGGTTGAATTGTTAAAACAGTGACTGTTTCCAAATAGTTTCCCAAACCCTCCCCCATTTTCTATTGGTTGCACAAACTTACAGCCCCACCCCAAGCCTCAGGCCATTGGTTGAGGTAATGTTTCCTGTCAGTCTGGGATGCTCAAACAAACAGACCAACTTTATACCAAGTAAAAAAAAGACCAAGTATATTTAAGTATTTTAACATTGAAAAGATACATACTTCCAGCTTTAGGAAGACAAAAGAGGAAACAAGAGTGATATACCAGGACCAACAAAAAGTAAAAAGCAAAGTCAGTGTGACCAGCAATTACCAAGGTGATTTTTCCATACTGGCCCAGGCTGGTTTGTGCTGATTAGTGCTGGTTTGGTGTTTGTCTAGCTTGTAGGACTGATTAGCCAGCATAGTATTATGCAGCGAACCTGGTGAGGGCAAACCAAAACAATAGCATCAAAAACACAATATATTCTGGTGGTGACAGCACGCGATGCAGTGTGTCTTTTCAGCAGCTGTGTCCTGTTCTCAGACATCAATCTTAACTATCAATGAAATCTGAGAAATTATATAACATTGTTTAAGCAGCAACCCCACCATAATCTCTAACCCTAAACCTACTTATCTACCTATCAAAGCCTGACTGTTTGATATCTTACTTTAACAGCAGGCAAAGGCATAAGGATTCTATATTTAAAGGATCCAATTTATTTAAAGACTGCTGTGTGAATTATCATTAATTGAATGCATATAAAATAAGCAGCCAAATGGTAATGGTGGACTTTAGACAATGGATTCTATTGTCTCCATTGGAATTCCACCTAATCAAACATCTGATTTAACTTATTCACTCATTAGTTATCTCATTAGTTAACTCATTAGATAACTCATTAGTTAACTCATTAGTTAACTCATTAGTTAACTCATTAGTTAACTCATTAGTTAACTCATTAGAGGGTTTGTCCGATAAGAGTGACATCTAAAGACTGTAATTTTAGGAATTCTTCAGAAATTAGGTTGGGGCAGCAGGTTTGGAGAATGTTTTCACCTACGTTTACTCATTAAACAGATGCTTTTTTATGAAGTGACTTACAGACGAGAAAACATTGCAAGCAACTTCTCGTAAGAATCAACCATAAATGTAGTTTAATGTTTATGGAAAGTTTACAGCATGAGCTGGAGCAGGCCCTGGTGATGTCATCAGTGTAGCTTTATTATGAGTAAGTGCTGTAGTGGTTTCAGCCACAGCACAAGCTCCTCTGAAGATCTTTTCACAGAGGAGTAAACAGATATTTTCAAGCAGTATATGCCAGTGAAGAGAATTCAGTTACTGGGCCAATACTGCAGTACACTCTCTGACCTCTGGATTTAATGATTGGACAGGTGCAGTAAGTTCACATCAAATTCAGATCCAATGGCTTCTGTGTTATCTGACTAAACTCCTAAAATAAACTACTGACTCTATGGAGGTTGCAGGTTTGCTACAGTATGTGCTTCTCAGAGATTAAAAAGTTCTTGATGTTCTGTTATAGGTTCCTAAGCTCAGCTCGTTGGTTTCTGAGATTTTTAAAGCACATAAACAGAGTAAAATGTTCAAGTAAAAAAGAGAGTGTTTTGAGAGAGTATGTTAGAGAGTAAAAAGCCCATCAGAGAGAAAAATACACAAGACCTCGTTTCTTCTAGAAAGCAACAATATTAAAGAACAAACAAAAACTTGCTTAAGTCTACAACACGTTAGATGGTTCCTCTGAAATCAACTGAAATCTCACATGTCTCCTGTGTAACTTCAGAAAAGATCTCAACAATGTCACCAATTGTGCTCAAATCTGAGACAGACACAGACCTGAAATCCTCAAGCTTTTAATACCAACTGAAATATTTCTAATTAAATTAATCCAAATCCAGAAGATTTTAGTTGTACAATTTTATAACCCCAAACTATCAATGTGCGTTAAAAGTTGCTTTATTTGTACCTATTTCTCGTAATCAATTTAACTGAAAACATCAAACCTTCTGTGCTATGAAAGATCGACCTAACCTTCGAGATTCTCTTATGACATCAGACTACGAAATCATTTTGATTCTAATTTGCATATTTGTATGTAAGTAGTTATGTTAGTCTGTATGTATTATAGCCAGAATAGTGATTTCATAACACGGCTAATCAATAATTATTTGACACTGATACTCGGAGAAATTAAACTGAATATGTGGCCGCACAGGCGCCATCAACGTGATGGGGTTCAGAAAGAAAGATGGACGCAGAGAGATGGACGGAGATGCAGCAGGTGGATAATAAAAGCTTGCCCTGCTGCTCTGGGATTTGACTCTCTCTTTTCCCAAATGTCAGCAGACATCTGTTTCATATTTATGATTATTATCCCTCTCTCCCCACAAGCCGGTTAACACTTAAATGATTGGATCACTTTGCGGGGTCGCCCGCTGCCTTATACTGCATAATTTATGAAGCTAATCTGTCAGTTAAAAGAGAAAGAGGCAGCAAAATAGATTTTATAGCAGATGAAGTGTACATGGGCTGTAAAATGCTCTACCGGGAGCTGAATTAACTGCTGTTACTGTAAGTTAACATGATGCAGTTAAAGAAGTGTGAAGCCTGACTGTAGGATCATAAACAAACCAAACTGAAAATCTGTAACTAAGGTGAACCGCTGGATAAATATACTGCTATATAGTATATAAGCTATGTTACCTGGTCCACTTTGTTTATGAAATGTTTTGCAAAAGCATACATGGATGCAGAATCCTAAAATTTCCCAATGAACTGGCATCAGCCAAATACTGTTCAGAAAAAGTTTGCATATCTTTATATCCAACCTGAACTTCTGCTATATGTCCAAGATGACTCAATGACTCAATAATCATACAAAAAGTTATTCTGAGGAGAAACTAGTTGGAATGTACTGCAGTTTGGGAAGATAATGATGAAAGTTTTGGATTAAGACATTTTGTAGCAATTAAATGAAATTTAATTAAACTTTATTCTGATGGTCTGATATTAGATGTTTGTCCATAATGTATCTGTAATCCAGTTACAGTGGGTCTGTTTGCTTTGCATCATCTCTCATTCTGTCTGCAGCACTACTGATGCAGGTGAGTTACAGTCTGAAGTTGAATAGAATTAAAGGTTTTTAAAACTGTAATCAGAAATATGAGTAACAGTGATGTATGCTTCAGCCAGCACTGTGCATTCTCAGTACAAATGTTAGTACAGGTCACCAACAAAACAAAGCCAGATAATCATTGATTTTCCTCTATTGTGTTTTGCTCTTTATTGCTCCAGGCAACTTAGAATATCTGTCCAATTTTAACTCGTTTTATCTGATATTTCTGTTCTAATCATCGGATTTGGAAAGTAGTGATTTTTGTCAGTAATTTCTTACGACCGAATAAAACCATTAAGGATAAAATTCATCTTGTTGTTCTTTCTACTGTTTGAGATCTCACAGACATCATTTAAAACAGCCGCCTCTCGTTGACTCATACACTTCCATTGAAGCTACACCTACTCCGTCCGTTCTGTTCATCATCATACCTGTGGCCTTCAGATTCCCCCCCCACACATACACAAGCCTGTCCACACACCTCTGCTGTAAGCGTTATTATGAAAAGTACTGTTTCGACAGAGTGCCCCCTCTGACATCTCCCACTTATTAGCTAGTTTTCATACAGGCTTCAATCAGCCTTCCTAATCCTCTGAGGGGCAAGAGCAGTTTTAATTCAGCGATCCACCGATAAGCCAAGCACGGGCGAACGAGCGGCTGCCAGAGCAATGCAGGCCTGAGAAAAAAAAAGCAAGAGAGAGAGAGAGAGAGAGACTGAGCCAGAGAGAGAGAGTAGGAGAGAGAAAACGATTTACACATAGATGAATCGTGCTTACAAGATGGAACCCTGGGCATTAGCCGCGGATCTGAATTTCCTATCTGCCTCTCCCTCTCTTTTCCTCCATTCTTTTTTTCTCTCTCTCTCCTTCTTCTCCACCATTACCCTTGCTGATTGCAATCTTTCAGCACCATTGGGTCCTGTGCCTGGGTTCTGTTTAATCTGCCTTTAATCCGATAGATTTTAAATATTCCCCCTGCTCCCGCAGACTGGAGGCAATTAACTAGCCTTCTGATGCTCTTCTTATCAGTTGCCTCCTTGTATCTGCGCGAAGCAGCCTCCAGACGCTGCCAGACTGACGAATAATACCCGCCATTTACCGCCGAGACCAGCCAACACGCTGCTGCTCCTCTGCATTATAAACAGGTATTTGGTAAACATATCATATACAAATGCACGTAAACGCACAAACAACGACACCCTGCAGATTTCACGTGGTCGTGCGTCAGGCAAACAAAAGGTGCATTTTAAGTGTAGCTTTACCTGCGTTTGTTTGTGTCTATGCTGAACATGAAACGTACGCAAATGCACACATCAATAACAATGCGCAAAATATTGAGGTGACGCAGGCGTAAATTGAAAAACATTGTCTTAAATTTTTTAAACAAAGTGTAAATGTGTGTAGACCTCAACCATGTACAAATATATATATAAATATATAATCATATACTGTATATAAACAATGATCACATCCTGCCAATTTCATATGGCTTTTACACATGGTTTCAGTGTGTCTATAAGGAGACTGACATTTATACAAATATATATGTAAGTAAATGCACATATTGTTTACATCTGTAAAAAGTATATGCATTATAGAAGTGTATTGTGTGTACTATTGTAAATTATGTGTATTATGTGTATGGTGTATTACTGTAAATAAGAGCGACAATGAATTTACACAAAAAACAAACTATGCATGCACCATTTTGTCTTTTGTTTAAAATGAAGCTGAAGTGTGGAAAAGTAGGAAGTTATGTGCATTTGGGAAGTGCATTATTTGTGAGTTTTCACTCCTCACTCTTCTGCATTATAAACAGGTGTTTGGTAAACATATATACACTTGCACGTAAACACACAAACAACACCCTGCAGATTTCATGTGCATCAGGAAAACAAAAGGTGTGTTTCAAGTGTCATCTGTGTCATTCTGCCTTTGTGGAACTTGAAATATATTCACAAACGTCCCAAACACTGCGGCATAACCGCACGTTTTGTGTTCATGCAGAACAAACTTACATAACACACTCAAATGTATATAAACATGAACGATTTAGATAAACACTGTTAAACTCGACATGCATCATTTGTCTTTTGTTTTAAACGGAATTGTCTGTTGAAGTTATTTGCATTAGAGATGTTTATTATCAGTGAAGGTTTCGCATTGAAATACACACAGCGATAAGCAGGCAAAATGTGCCGATAAGACAAGATTGTGAGGATGTGCTTGACACACACACACACACAAATAAAATCACAATGTCACAGCTCGCTGTAACACACACACACACACACTCTCCTCATATCTGTCTATTTTCCTTGATTGTTGAGAAACAGGGTTAAGATGTTTTAATCGTCTTGTTCCTGGGAGGAGTTGCTGTGACTTATTCTTTGTATCTGTGCTAATGCTGTATATCAGCAGTGACAGTATCTCTGTCTCACACATGCGCACACACAGAGTGCAGTGGCTCAAGTAAACCCTGATAAGGATCGCTTAAGAGTTTTATGACATCATCAGAGCGTGACAGGTTTTTGGTTTTGGAAGCCTGCTTCTGATTGGTCATTTACACTAATGGTGCCAAAAGATCAATGGATTGGTGCCAAATACAAGGCCTGTCATAAAGGAATAATCTTTCCTGGCCACCAAACACACACACACACACACACATACACACACCAGTCAAAATCACTAGTACTGTTGTTCATTAACAGGGTTTGGGATTTGAACAAATGTAATATAATATTGTTTTAAAGAAACACTTTAAACACAATGCAGGCTTGAAAAAATACAGGCGTGATTGTTTTTATCAATATATATTTATCAATATATTGGCGTTATTTGTGTACCATCATGTGTTTTGTTGTCTGTATTTAGCAGTAAAGAGTTTGTCTTCTATCTGATCAAGTTTCATTGTTTTTTAATTATTATTAAATTTGGTGTGTCAGGCATGGCTGTGTAAAACAGAGCTTTGCTCTCTCTGTGAGAATCTTTATATGCCTTTTACCAATAAATCAAAAAGTACAGAATAAAATACCAGCTTGGTAATGTATTGTTTTGTATTATGTCATGATTATGTGTTTATGTGGTGTTTCTTATTTTAGATCGTGTACACAAAATTGAGAAAAGGCGGTTGTACAGCATATGTCCATAACTACAATACTGAATAGATTTGTATTGTATGCATTGTGTGTGTGTGTGCGTGTGTGTGTGCGTGTAGCTAAGTACAGTTACAATAATAGCTAGACCTTTGTTGGTTTTAAAGACCTTCTCTCTTTGTGTGTGTGTGTGTGTGTGTGTGTGTCATGTTTCATTACATACATGCCATTACAATCACATTCAATAACTGTTACACTAAGCAGATTGGCTACAACCTTTTCTATTAACAAGAGAAACATGCACACACACACTTAATGCAGTGATACTGAAGCACACATATTTAGACAGTGATTTCATGCTGTGTGTGTAGAAGTGAATACAGTTTCCCACAATAGATCTGTGGGGATTTTCTGAACACACACACCAAATATAGATCTTGGCAACTCAAGCTACAGTGTTGTACTGCAATGCTCACGGTTCAAACAATGGACATTTAGGTCCCTTTTGTCGCTGACCTTTTAAAATGCAGCAAGTAATAAAGGACAGTTCAGATGATGCGTGATTGCGTGGGTCGAGCTGATGCACACATCCACACAGGATGGAAAAAAGACTGTGTGTATCTAGATTACACATCATGTACAGCAAATCTTATCTTGACATTCAGAGGTCAGATCGGTGTGTTATTCTTGTATGAAGTTATGAAATCATTGTTACATGCCGAAATGTGTCCAAATGCAATTTATAACAGAATGGGAACGCAACAAGTATGTATTGCTTTCTGAAGTGTGCCGCACTTCTAGCACAAATTTCACTGACAAATTTTCCTTTCAGGTCAACTGCTGTCAGAAAACATCTAAAGAGAATCTGGCTAGAGATGTTAAAAATTCTGAAAATGTCAATATGGCAAAGTTAAAATTACCATTTACTTTATGTTCTTGGCCTTATAGAGCAAAATGTATCAGTACCCATAAAAATAAAAGAAATTGTAACTTGCTCCGCCTCTCAAACAACTTTTCTGACTAGCTGACATCATCAGGTACTCTTATATTTCAACCACTCAGACCACTTTTCACAGTCCAATCAGGTACTAATAAAAATTATGTTCTACTTTTTTCTCTCATTAAATATGATATTTCACACAGAAACGTCACATTACCGAAGTAATGCTGCTTCAGGTTGTGTGTAAAGGAATGATTATCAAAAGCAGACGGACCTCTGTTTCACATTCACAGTCAGAGACTGGTGAAAATTGTAAAAACAGACTGAGGTGGACTGAGGGAGTAAATCTATCTTCATGAGGGTCACTCCAGGAGTGTGGCCTAAATTTCACCTCCTCATTTCATAATCAGTTCTCCATTTCTCTGTCCGTCTACCAATGACATAAAATCACACAGAAACATCCCCAAGAGCTTCCTGTGTACCCGCTACAGGTCACACAGACACACATACACACACACACAAAAGACTCGCAGACCGGGAGATGAGGAAGGCAGCCAATCAGAATCACTCGGTCTTATCAGCCCGCGCCCCATCAGCGGCGAGGGGTTTGGGGTGTGGATGTGGAGGGGGGGGGGCGTTCTACTGAGGAGCTAAGTCGCCGCGGCGACCGCTAAGCCCGCCGCGGTTCCACTAGCTCGGCGGGGCTGTGTGAGCCCCAGGCGGGATTTGTGACAGCGAAATCACATCAGCCTATGCTGATTAGCCCTCTCTCTCTCTAGCTCTCCCCTCCCTCCTTTACACAGAGAAGGAGAAGAGGGGGAAAACTATCTTACACTGTGCTTTTTAATAGGAAAACGATCGCTATCTCCAAATTGAGTCCCTGCAAACTTTAATAAAGGCTACAGGGTTGAGTGGCATTTTGCATGCTGATTTTAGGCCGATTGGAGGCTTTTTTGATGAGAGAGGGGTTGCCATGGTAAAGCTGCGCTCGCAGCGTTCCAACAAACTGCCGTGTGAGCGAGCAAAGCGCGGAAGACTTCCATACGGAATCTCCATTTTTTCTGCTAAAAGTGATTGACTGTTGAAGAGAGCAGAGAGTGTGTGTTTGGTTTGAGACATGAAGAAATATATTTTGTCTGTAAATGTGGTAAAGCAGAAATGTTAAAATCATACGCCTGGCTAATCATTTACAGAATACAGCATTATTGTACACTATTGAGGGTATCTAAATTAAAACCGCAGGAAAGAAAAGGACAAAAATGCAATCAAATGGCAAACAGTTTTGTGTCCCCTTGAAAACTACATCAGTATTAGAGTCTGTTTATAGCAGTGTCTTGCTTTAATGCGATGAACGGCTTTATTTGTATAGATGTTGGATAATCCTAAAGACTTTATATGGTCAGAGAGATTTTCTGAACGTTTTTATTAGATAAAGCTCAGCCATTCTGATGAGATTCCATAATGTTCTGTTAAATTAACTGCACAGACTAAATACCCTCATCTGTGTGTGTGTGTGTGTGTGTCAGTGTGTGAGAAAGAGAGAGAGAACATGACCAGAGGAAACAAAACACAAATACAAGTTTGCCTAATTTTTTAATTGTGCAACAATTTAAAGACTTTTTAAAAATGAAAAACAAAAGCAGTTTTTTTGTCAACATGGAGCACAGTTATTTTGCTATTGGTTAACAGCCCACAGGGCCTGGTGATGTCAATCAAAAAGAAACGTGCAGAGCTAGCTATTACATTTTGATGAAGAATGAACTAAATTAACATTTATTTCTTTAAAACAACATGTTCTGAGGCATAAAAGACAAATATACAAAAATATTTTACAAATATAAACAGGGTCAATGTATTGATCTAGATTTTAGAGGTCTGCGAACACACACACACACACACACACACACGTACACACTTCTGCCAGCTGTATTACAGCCCTAGAGGTGAGTAAAGCTCACTCACAGAGCAAGATGAGCAAAACACACATGGTGTGTGTGTGTGTGTGTGTGTGTGTGTGTGTAGCTCTCCAGAGATCTGCTCAGAGGGCCGGTTGCCAATGCCTGGCACAGGAGAGTACCGGTGCCTGCCACACCATGCCACCCAACCCCCTGGCATCAGCCCCTCACCTGCAGGCACTGCAACTGCTGAGCCAATCAGATCTCAGCTCATGGAGGGGGGTGTGGCCACATCAAGGGGCTTTGCAAATCGATCTGATAGGGCATGATCTCAGAAGTGCCACATATGTACACAGTTGTACACACAGCACAAAACCCTTCTCTTTTCTGCCTGTATGTGTATGTGTAAGCATATGTGTGTCAGACACCTGAATCTGCTCTTCAAAATGCCCCAAATTCACCTCGTAAACAACATAAATTCTGACATGACCTGAAGCCAGTGTGTGTACGTGTGTCTGTTGACCAGGAAGAGTGTAACACAGGATATGCAAAATGTATTTCCAGCAGTTTTTTTCTAAACATAGCGTTCAATACATTCACAGCTACTGTAAGGGTCTGTGGTCATGCTCTGAATTGGATTGAATTATTGAGAGAAAGTAGAGAGAAGGGAGAAGAGCCACCGAACGAATGAAAGGAAAGGGAGAAAGAGTCGCGCTCGCTGGAAAATGAAGGTCTGAGCGTGGGAGTAATGCCTTTAGAGAGGGTCCCTGTTAAAACTTGCAAATGTGCTCAGAGCAATGAATAGTAGCCATGCCTTCTGGGACACACACACACACACACACACACACGCACACACACACGTCCATCTGAATGGATTGAGAGCTGCCAGGAGTGGTGTACAGAGATGGTTTCAATCTCATGTTTGGACATAGCTGACATAACTTCAGCCCTTAAATAACATGTGCCGTCAAGCCCTCGGTCTAAAAAGGACAGAGACGACGCGAGAGAGACGCAGAGAGTGAAAAACAGCGTTGAAAGGCACATCGAGTTTAGCTGCTCGCTTCCTCTCAGACCTGCTTCACATACGCACACACGCGGGCCCGGGACCCCTGTCCCCCTTGAGACCTCCTGAGGGCCGATAAGATGCTATCAGTTGGCCCTTAAAGCACTTGAGAGCCACTTTAGGAGATCACTGGGGCAATTACCATGAAAAGTAAAAGATACTGCCTATATTGATGTTAGATTAATACTGACCACCGGCCCATTGATTTTTCTCCTTCCACTCGCAGTCTTAGCCCGTCTTCTGAAGTGATGCGACTCTCTGATGCTAACATTGTTTTTTTATTGGACCGTCTCTGTCTCGCACACCCCCTCACCCTGATAAACCTTTCCTTCCAGCTATCTACAGTTTCAGAGGGTGATCTAGAGAGAGAGAACGCTTCTTATCGGCTGATGTTATTCAATTGTTCCACGCCGATCAGGACCATTAGCGCCTGGTGCTAAATAATGCATCCCGTCTTAAAAAGCCCCTTATCTTGCCCTGTTGTTTCTAACATTATTAGTATTGGAAGGGTAATGACAGTAAAAACAAAGATATGGACTGATTAACAGAGCTGGGTCGTCTTAAAAGCACGCCGTCCATTTGGGAGAGACGTTGGGCTTTATCTTACTGTTATTTAAAGGACAACAGGCCACTGGAGGACCTCAGAAGGTGATTTAAAAGAGATTCATTTAAGAATTGCTGATGAATCTGGACACACTTTTTCACTATCTCCCTCAGACATAAAGTCTGTTGCTATGAGACAGATTTATACACCATGCTGGCCTCTGGTCCTTTCCAGCCCTTCACAGGAATTATGGGATGGCAAAAGACCATAAAAATTCTGCTTAGGTTTCACTGAAATGCTGTAACCGTGGTAACAGCCTCCTCTTTTAAAGCTACTCATCACAATGTAAATCAGTGAATAAATACTTGCAATTGTCTAAATTATGACCATATTAAGAAACAAACCAATAAATTAAATAAACAGAAACATGTGTATGTTAAAGATGCAAAATGGCATGTACTCAACTAGTCTGCAGGCTATCTAAATGACGTTTTGATATTAAAACAGCTCTTCATAAAGAGGATGGTTTTGGGCCTCTCTGAAATTGTGCCAAACAATCATGAATATCATAAATAAATAAATATTAATTAATAATAAAAAAACGAAGTATCAGTATCTTTGATTAAGTTGATCATTGTAGGTATAAAGTTATAAAGACAAAATAAAATGAAAACAGTTATTTTTAAAATGTCAAAGCTCCTTTTTACCATACAATACAAAAGCATTTGCTGAAATGAAAATAAAACGGCTGTCAGCATGTGAAAACATTTTTATATTTTAGGATTTCACTGTGACATCTTGCATGTTAAGCAAACACTTTTCCACTGGGCTAACAAATCTTAGGACTATAGTTTACATATTGTATTAGCTATTACACAAATTGTTAAAATAAAAATCCACATAAACTTGTCAACTTCACTAATTACTCATCATCTAGTCGGTTGACTATTTAATACCAACAAGAAACCTTTTGCTGTTTAGAGAATCTATAGAGATTCATTCGTATCCATTAGCGTCGGGACACAAAACCTTCCGTCGTCATCTCATCAGTGTTGTTTTGTTTGGCTCGCTCGGTCTTCTACTTTAAATTTATGGGAGCCAGACAGTAAACAAACAGACTCGTAAGACGTCTGACTTTGATACAGTGGCTAAAATAAGACTGTAGCCTTTACTGGAACATTCGGTCGGCATAAATGGTAACAACGTAAGATAACAAATGACTCCCTCAGGCCTCAAAGTAAGCAAACAGTCGACAGCAACAGAAGAAGAAAACATGCGTGATGAATGCATGAACAAATATGGAGGTGGTAACAGCTACAACAACAGCAGTTTTATTAGGAGATAGTATTATTGACTATGTCAAATGATGTTCCAGCTTACTGGCATTTACACACCCGTAGAGATTACCTGAGTGATAAACTTCTGTGGTAACTCACCTCACACTGTTTGTGCTATGGACACAAATTATACTTCAGATCATGGACTTTGTAAATGTATTATCATCATCATCAAGGATTTTCTTTAAGAGTTATTACTTTGTAAGATTTTCTTTGTAAAAAAATATATGTAAAGAACACTGTGAATATCAATACGTAATGAATGCACACAATAATGCAATTAGGCTCATAATCGTAAACGCATTAAACACGCATGACTAAAATGCGCTTGTGACGGGCATGAATGACATGTCACACACCCGCAGTGATGCGCAAATTCATAAAGACTGCATCAAATAAAGCATCACATTTTTGGGATGCTAACAACCACTCAGCAGCTATAGCAACCTCCTAAAGCAGGATCGGTTACAGATCCTGTCCATAATCCATCTGCACCCGCTCACCCCTGTCAATGTAATCAGGGCGCTCATTCAAATTTGGGAGGAAGACAATCCGTGACGGACATTTTTTGTGCCACAGCGAGTGGCGTCCCCCATGACCGGCAGAAATGCAGCACACAGCTGCCTAAACCAGGAAAACAGACCGCAAAGTAAAGAAAACCAATAAGCGCTTACAGAAAAGGTAGCGACACGAGCGCAAACAGTGAATTAAAGTTACTTGAGCACTTAGGGCTGCTTAACACAAAATAACACCTCGTCTTCAGCAAAATCATTACTCCTCGCCTCATTTCGTCAGTCTGTGGAGGAGAATACACCCCAGACGTGCAGTGTAAAATAAAGCAGACTATCCTCCACAGCCCTCAATTACGTGTTGGTGAGAGGTAATATTGAGAAAGAGGTTTTGGATAAGGTACCGTGCTCCCATGATTCCTTTCTCTTCCGGCAGCCAGCCGCATCTCCGCTGCGGTTTAAGGCAGTGTTGAGTTACGGCCCAGCAAACCAAGTTATTGCATTTACAGACGCTTCCTCTCACGAGCCTCCGCTGCTAATTAAGACGAGCGCGGACTCATCGTACTGACACACACCTTTCAGAGGAAAGAGAGGGATTCTGACAACTTCTGCATGAATGTGATCAGTTCTTGTTTTCTCTTTCACTTTAGATTTTAATATTGCAGTTTCTCATTGTCGTGTCCAGTAGAAGTCATCGCTATATTTACTGTTTCACTGCACTGATGACATCACATCCTCAACAGAGACTAGAATCTATTTAAACACAGATGACATTATCTTTTGTCTGTTGGTTACTTAAATAACATGGACAAACAATTGCATTGAGAAGAGGATAAATATAAAATCTCAGGATAAATATAAAATCTCAGGATAAATATAAAATTAAGCCATTTTGATTTGAAATTGGGCAACGTGCAAAACTCAATGAATGTTTTTAGCATGCTGTGGTTGCTAGGATCATTTAGTTAATTTTAGGTACTAGGGGGTCGTTAATGGTCCCACGTCTACCTTAAGAGCCTAAACTGTGTCTGTCATATTGTGGTTTTTAGACCTAGTTTAACTCCTTTGATAAGAGATTTTTGTAGTCACCAGTTTAACTGTACACCAGGTCAGGAAAACACAGAGAGACCATGTAGAGACCATAGCACATCTTCATACACTGGCTTTAGCAGTGTTTGTGAACTCGTGTTGAGTTCCCATTTGATGTGGTTGGCTGCAAGCCTTAGATGAACCAATTATGATGTCTACAAAACCACTATTGCACTCTGTAATTCCACAAAATCCTTTAATGCCAAAACATAAAGCACACAGCTATTGTCATCATAAGCCATATGCCTCAGTCACCAGCATCGCCTCCGGCCGTACCGTCATTCCGGATTTTTCACGAACACAGCAACACATCTTTTAATGTACCGCTATTCCATTTTTATGGAATCCCAGAAATATCACAAAAAATTCCAGATTTAAAAACTTCATGGAAATGAATAAAAATTTTAGGGACTTTTTTTTAGGTATGCACCACTATAAAATATCAAATCAGCCAGAAATCGCTGTATTGAAAGCTGCAATCTGTAACATTTTTTGGTAAAAAATGAACACATGCATAACAGATCAGTGTTTAACACAATCTGCCTACGGTAAGTTTATAATAATTTAAAATCAGGTTGGCTCCAAGTTCCCAGGAAACATCAGTTTGACGTCACATCTGAAGAAGAACATCCAGCTACTAAATCGTGTGTGGGGGTGCTGGAAGGGGGAGCAACTGTAGTTTGTCTTACAGCGGTTCTTTAGAAACGTCATCCACATTATGAAAATAACTCCACAAGTAACTTGCAGTTTTATGTTTTGAACAGAGGTTGCGACATAGAGACAAAAGTTACAGATTGTATCTTAAAAAAAACAGTTATCCAATCATCTCACACATCTAAAAATGTCTTGAATATTCATTGGTGCTTATAGAGAAAAGAATTGAAAATGAAATATGGCAACATGTTATTGACACAATCACATTCATAAATCTGACAGCTAGCGACATACATGTATGTTTAGTGAAGGATCACATAACTGTAAGGGAGATAACTGGGGCTTTGCTAGATGAACCATTACTACCTTTACTAGATAATAATTTAGAATACGAGGAACTGACAGCCCTTCATTTTAAATGCAAGCTGAACGGAAAGGAAAACCCACTTATCGGGGGTGTATCTGGTTCCCTGATGTTAAGGAAGTGGGTGCTGGCAGCCTTGGGGGTCATGAGTGATCTTGCCCTCTTCAAATAGAGAGGTATTTTTATAATGTATTGATTAGCTTATGCATGTAATGTAGAATATGGCTCATGTTTCTGTCTGTGTCTCTCAGAAAGTTGGCGTCCAGGATATGGTCATGTGAAATAGAAGCACTACACTCTGTTTTCACTGTACTTATAATGATGAAACCAAATGCAGCTTTAAATATAGCATAATAAACAACATTTTATAAACAACACATTTGTGTCCTCGTAAACTACATTATTAACCCCCCACACACACACACAAAATGAAATATAAACATATTTCAATTTATTTTGAAATCTGCAAACGGTCTCTAAAAACTACCAGAAGAAAAACAGAAAACAGTTTGAACGCGTCAGGTGTATCCCCACACATTCACCTATACACATTCACCTATACACATTCAGCTATACACATTCAGCTATACACATTCACCTATACACATTCAGCTATACACATTCAGCTATACACATTCAGCTATACACATTCAGCTATACACATTCACCTATACACATTCACCTATACACATTCAGTGCTAGTGGAAGGTTTAAACCACGAGAGGAAGAAACCTTTACACAGTCCTTTATTAACTTCACCTACAACTCAAACACCTCACCACATCCCCCTACACACACACACACACACACACACACACACACAAACTGTGTTCTCAGAAACTGTCAGCGACACCTGTGCTGTTGTGAAATGTTCCTTAAACACATTTTCAAATGAACTTACAAGTATAACCCAGAAAGATTCATAGTGTAGCAGTCTTGGGTCCAATCCTCAGGTATTTAAACACTTATTCCATACAAAAGTTAAGAAAATGTGATTAAAATTCAGTTTGCAGCTGCTTGTCAGTCACTTAGTGAAGTGTTCACTAAGTAGTGTTGTTTGAGGGATTTAAACAAACCTAACCATAAGTTTTAAACTTCACTGTATAATTGTCTCGCACTGTTTGTGCTACAGATATAACGAAATCTTTTTTCTAAATCCACAGACCAAATAAACTGACAGAGAGACAGGCAAGAAAAAAATCACATTGAAGAAGGGACCCAAGACCCAAGTCTAGGAACAAGAAAGCCTTGGTAGACTCCTTTGCCTTAGTAACCAGT
This sequence comes from Botia kubotai, assembly GCA_036877585.1. NCBI lineage: Eukaryota > Metazoa > Chordata > Actinopteri > Cypriniformes > Botiidae > Botia > Botia kubotai. The sequence continues at coordinate 13,502 of JAZGTI010003770.1, read as the reverse complement.
AATCAAGCACCTAGCAACACTATCAACTGTAACATCCCCACAGAAACCTTAGCAACCATATATTGATGTAGTCAAACACATTGACAACAGCACACACCTAGCAACTGCATAGCCACGTAGTGGAGACTTTAGCTCGTTTTTTTGTTGATTTGCAAGTTATTTTAACATGAGTGAAGAAGTTTTGTAGACAACCAAAACTTAACCTCACAAGTGTGGGAGAATTTGCTGTACTCAGGAGCAGGAGCCTGCAGTACAGCTGCTTCCTGCTCTAATGTGGGTGAGCGCACGCACACACACACAGTGTGCATCACACACCAAGGGCCGTGCAACTTTAAATGCAAAACCTGCATTACAGAAATATTACAAACAAAAGTCATGTACTATGAAGATATAGAAATGTATACCTATTTTTATATTATGTACAGCAGTACACACACCCTCACATAAAGCATGTTGTAGAGAAGACGGCCAAGGCTGTAATTTGTTTTAATAAATACGGTTACAGTGATCCTCTGCTTTTCTAACCTGGTCACTGGTGCCCTCAGGCCTTTACTAACCACCAGCTCTTTCCTGTCATTACGATTGTGTGTGTGTGTGTGTGTGTGAAAACTTCTTCCAGGGTTAAAAACACAAACATGCTTTTTAAAAAGCTTTTGTGTGTTTGTGGCAGCTGCAGTGTTTTATTTGGAAGCAAAAAATACTGCAGGTTAAAATGAGGGAGGGGAGGGGCATAACTTAATTACTTTACTATAATAACAATGATGTTGCCTGCGCTCCTTATCTTAATTATTTCAAAAGACAAACTTCAATTAAAGCAAGTGAAGGTACGTCTCCAACAAAGACACACCTTTTTAATAGCATAAAACACACACTCATATACGCACACAATAATAAACTGCTTGTGTGCAGCATGAGTCACTTAGAGTTATCAGTGCACTCAACATAACAAAAATAAGCACAGTGTTGAACAAAAACAATCAGTAAATAAATGTCATATCGATAAAGAAAATCAAGAGACGGATGTAGACCGACGTCTGTTTTCTGGCCAGAAATCAGCCTCACATGAACCCTTTAAAGAAAAGGAAATAAGCTCAAGAAGAAAATTAGTTTAGGGTGGCAGGTGAGTCCAAAGAAATAAAAATGTAATTCAATACCAAAAATACAGACAATATTTCAATCAATTAAAAATTTGACTTTTACCCCATTTTGTGTGCTGTTGTTTTTTTGCTAATGTGATTATTGTGCAACTTAGCAACATGCTAACATCAAATTCTTAGTCTCCTGTGTGCTTCTTATGCTGCTTTAAAAGACAGCTACCCTAAATAAACAGCAAGGCAACTGACTGGGTTTCTAAAGAGAGTCTTAGTCTTAGCTGAAGGTGGTAGAGGTCTCATGAACTTTCTCTGTCACTTCTGACCGTTCATGAAACTCACTATTGATGGTGTTGACAGATAGAACTTTACACTAGCTGCCCACAAACACAACACTGTGCTGGTCTACAAGTGATTGTGTGCGTAAAAAGTTATACAAGCACATTTCAAAGCACCTCACAAATGTCACGTATTGCTCCAGCAGTATGTAACTGTGTAAATGTTGCGTTGTTCTGTAAAACACACCGACACACACGCGTATCGAGAGAAGCTTTGTGTCAACTCTGTGCCGTCTCACTCACCTTTAAGTTTTGACAGAATTTCAACATTTCAAACTGCTAAATTCTGTTACTGAGGTGTGGCTGAGAAGGGGTAAAAATAAAAGAAGAACTTGGGGCTGTTGTTAGTTATGCTTCTCTTACCTCTGAATCCAAAAATGTACAAACACAAATGCGTGGCCTGTGCATTACTACCACTCATGCAGCTATAAACATGTTTACAGTTACCCAACTTGCCTAGCAACAATTGTCTTTAGACTGGTGCTCGGCTGACCTGAAGGAGATAAATGATCACAGTCTTTAAACTAATGGTCGCTTGAGCAATCCTTGTGGCAACGCAGGGAAAGCGGCGTCAGACTCTTTAAGATCTTACGTGTTTCTTAATAAGATTAAATGGAGATCGAATGAGGACTTTGCAGAAGTCTCCTATTTTCCTCCTAAAATACCCCAGTTATATCTTGTGTTCTGTGGAGTTTAAGAAGCAAAGTACAAACGGGGCTCAGATTGGTCAAAACACAAGTCAAAGAAAATTCTTCCAAGGTCAAATTATCTGTCCATATTCATTTTATAGCTCCATAATTTAACAGAATGTCAACAACAGTCTCATTTGTGACTATTTGTCAGGAGAAACAGGTACAGGAGTTGATACCCAAATGAAACATAACTGAGAACTCCAGTAAATATCCTGTCTGTGTTATAAAAAGTAACTCTAAGCAATAACATGTTTCTCGAGACATGTGTTTGTGTTGTATAAATTGCATTCTGACACATTACGCAATGTAACCAATGTGTGAAACCGAGCTCGCGTACCTAGAAGCGCAAATGTTTGTGCTCCTGCGTAGACTCCATTTTACGTCTAAATCTTGCAGAGAATTGTATAAAATACAGATTTGTGTTTTTGTTTGTGTATTTAAGTAGGGATGATCTTTCCTTATAGCAGATTTCCTGTTTATTTACAGAACTGATACCGCAGTACATCCACATTTGACGTTTGAAATGAAAAGTATGTTTTGAACGGAACTGTATGTGTGTGTGTGCATGAGTTTATTTGTGTGTGCGTGTGTGTGCGTGTGTGTTTGTGTAAGTACATTTCTATCAGCTTTACTCTGAAATACTATCTGCACAGCCACAAACACACATGCATCCAAAAAATACATCCTCTGATCCAGTAAGAGTGTTAAAATCAAACAGGTGGAAGAGAGACAGCAAGTGAGAGAGAAGTAAAATTATATATATTTTTTATAAATAAGAATATATTGCAATACAGCACACTGAAGTGCAAAAGAAAGAAAGAAAGAAAGTGAGTGAGAGAGACAGAGAGAGAGACACAGAGAGAGCGAGAGAACGAACGAGAGAGAGAGAGTTTTCTAATACTGATTAGAAATAGGATTAATGGATTATTTGGGTTGGGGATAGAGGAGACTGTTGAGGGAGACACTTTTTCCCATCATTCTCTTCATCCACAGCAATCTCTCTCTCTTTCTCACTGATCACACGTTTGTTTTGTGACACAGAATATCTTCAGCAGTAGATGTATTTGCTGTAAATAAATACTGGTTACAATGCTCTCAGTGTGACTCTATCTCTGAAGTCTTCAGATAAGCTCAAATATCACATTCTGACAAAGCTGCACTTTGTCCACACCCATTTACAGGCCATTCTGTGCAAACATGTGTATGGTTTTAAACATTCTGTTATACAGTAACAAGGGGGTGTATTTTGTATATGTCCCTTTTGCTTTAAAGACATCACACACTTCAGCTGGCATGAGCCCTGATGATCCAGCATGATGTGAGAATCTTCCAAAGAACATCTGTGTGCTTCAATGAATCAATGAAGTTTAATGAATGAATCAATGAAGTTTAATAATATAAGATATGGTAACAGGGTTGACAGGTGTAGATTATCCCTGACAAACCTGATTTCACTTACCGAAATGGTGATGACATCATTATGACATCATAATTCTTTATTTACATTTACATTTAACATTTAGTCATTTAGCTGACGCTTTTATCCAAAGCGACTTACAAATCAAGACAGGAAGCAACTTCGATTACAATAAGAGGCAACAGTGAATAAGTGCTATGCACAGGGCTCAGGTTTTCCAACACAGTATAAGAGATAGTATAATATATATTTTTTTTCCCACAAGTAGAAGTGGGGGTGTGTTAGTAAATTAGTCACGGAAGAAAAGACGAAAAAGATGAGTTTTTAGTTGTTTCTTAAAAATG
>JAZGTI010003769.1:0-13847 GCA_036877585.1 Botia kubotai | reverse complement strand
CTTTGGGGTCGTGGACAGCCCAGCCCCAGGCTGGCCACCCGAAGAACTGGGAAACTTGAAAGGACCCCCCTTTCCTGGCTTGTGGCTTGGCGCGCCGACCGGAGGGGAACCCGGCACGCCGACCGGAGGGGAACCCGGCACGCCGACCGGAGGGGAACCCGGCACGCCGACCGGAGGGAGCCCTGGAGCCGGCGCCTTGGGTGCTGGCCCAATGGCCATTCTGCCAATTCTGCAGGTGGGAGCCAGGGGCGCAGCTGAGGCGGGCGCCTTCTGGGACGCAGCTGAGGCGGGAGCCATCTGGGACGCAGCTGAGGCGGGCGCCTTCTGGGACGCAGCTGAGGCGGGCGCCTTCTGGGACGCAGCTGAGGCGGGCGCCTTCTGGGACGCAGCTGAGGCGGGCGCCTTCTGGGACGCTGCTGAGGCGGGCGCCTTCTGGGAGAGACAGGCAGACTCTGCCGCCGGGACTGGGACAGGACAGACTTGAACAGCGGCCGCCGCCGCCAGGACAGGACAGACTTGAACGGCGGATGCCGCCGCCGGGACAGGAACGGGACAGACTTGACCCATGGGTGCCACCGGACCACAGGTTGAGGCGGAAGAGGCTGCTGGAGGGCAGATTGGGCACTGGGATCCGAAGACACAGAATGCTTACCCCTGATTAAGCAATGTTTATTAAATCAAAAACGTAATTCTTTGATCATCTAGGCATAGTGCACACATTAGACTTATTAACAACCACATTAAGGACATTCTTAATTCTGACTAGGTAGACACACATGTTCTTAGTACCCCAGTCAGGAAGACTGATACCATAAACATTTATTTCTCCTATCCAAAACTTTCAGACATTTACCCCTAATTGCTCACAATGGTGTTAAGAGAAAGTAAGGAAAAAACATTTGTTGTATAAAGGTGGGGGGTCATTTCTATAGGGTGAGGGTAATTTCCAAAGATTACAGCAAATCTTATATCCATAAACATGTACAAACTAGACTGAAAACTGGACAAACCCCAAAACAGGGTAATAAATTATATTACATTTTGATTGAATGTTTAGACACAGTGTCTGTTAACAGCTACTTAGATATTAAGCAGACATTATAGTAATACTCGAATTACCGGTTGTTAACAAGTAATTGCAAAGTTAGTTTGTAGCATGTCTAAAATGGACTATCGAAGTAAAGTGATACTGTTTTATAAGGCATTTATATTTTTACATAAAAGAAATTTCTAGCACAAAGTTTCTAACACAATGCTCAGTTGAGCTCCACAGTTTAAAACTGATCTGATCAGAACAGCAAAAATACTAAGGTTTCTGAGATTCTGAGAAAGGAAACCAGTTAGATCATTTTAATGTTATTATTCCTAAGAAAGCAGCACATGGAAATGGAAATGCCAAATATATTTGTGTGTGCTTGTGATGTGTACAGACTATGAGAATGTATGAAACTGAGATGGAGGTATTCAGTAAAGCATGAAATAAGCTTTTCTGGACTGAGCGGATCGAGGGCAGGGGAGTGGAGTTGCTTGCATTATTTCTTAAATAACAACATTCTGTTCTTAAGCCAAGCTCATAAAATGTCTTCTATTTATGCTTTCTTGGCCGGATTGCTACTCATTTCTGCGTTTGTTAATCGCCATCAAAAATGCTGAGCATCTAGAAAAAAAGCTTAAAAATGTGAATTACATCTACTATGATTTTAGTATGTTTAAAACTTGATGCTAAAATATTTTTACATGAAGCTTTAAACATGAAGTTAACATGTTTTAACATGAATGTAGCATGTTTTAACTTGATGCTGGCATGTTTTACCATGATGCAGGGTGGTTATAAGGCTGTTGCTAAAGTAGCTGGGGTGGTTGATTGGATGTTGCTATGCGGTTGCTAAGGTACCAGGGGTAGTTGTTAGGGTGTTGCAATGCAGTTGCTAGAGTACCCTCTGTACGCTACCCTATGTGGTTGCTAGGGTGCTTGGGGTGGTTGCTAGGGTGTTGCTATGTGGTCGCAAAGGTACTTGAAGTCGTTGCTAGGCAGTTGCTAGGGTACCCTGGGTGGCTGCTAGGTTGTAGTTATGTATTTCAGAATCAGCTTTATTACCAGGTATGTTTACACATACGAGGAATTTGTTGTAGTGGCAGAAGCTCTACAGTGCACCAGAATGACAGTGACAAAACAAGACACAGGTAATAAAAACAATAATATACAAATATACAGAAAGATACAAATATATAGATATACAGAACAGACAGTGTACAAAATAGCAAAAATACAATATGTAATATAGACATATAGACATTCAAGTATGAACAGGTAAAAGGAGTTTGTACAGGTGTGGTGATATGTGCAAATAAATAATGTATAATAGTGTTGTGTGTGTACCATGTGTATTGTAAGTGTTCATGACATTGTTAATTGTTCATGACATGGACTGCCTGGGGGAAGAAACTGTTCCTGTACCTGGTCGTTCTGGTGATTCGCTCAGCAGTTCTGACTACCCTCTGCAGTCTTCTGAGGTCAGATTTGGTAGCTGAGCTGAACCAGACAGTTATAGAAGTGCAGAGGATGGATTCAATGATGGAAATTTGCTATTTGCTAAGGTACCTAGGGTGGTTGCTAGAGTGTTGCTATGTGGTTGTGAGGTGGTTGCTAGAGTGTTGTTATGTGGTTGTGAGGTGGTTGCTAGGGCGTTTATAAGTGGTTGAGAGGTGGTTACTAGGGTGCTGCTAAGTGGTGGATAAGATTCAGTTGCTACCTATTGTTAGCATGAATTAACATGTTGCTAGCAACATTAAGTAGCATGATGCTAACACATTGTAACATGATGCTAGTATGTTGTAGCAGGATGCTAGCACATTTTGGCATCAGTTAGCCTGATGCTGGCATGTTTTACCATTTAGTAGCACGTTTTACCATGTCAGAAAAATTTAACAATGCAAAAACATTTAGTATGATGCTAGCACAGTTTAACATGAATTATCATATTATTAGCATGTTTTACTATTAATTAGAATGATACTAGCCATCAAACCATATTAAAACTGCACTATTGATACAGCAAAAGGTAACTGCTTCATTCCAGCATTCTATTGATTTTCAGCATTTAAGGTTTATTTTAAAGCAACAGACATCCTTTTCTCTTTCCTAACATTCCAACACAACTAATTCCGGTGACCAATTTTGTTTTTGTTGAGAGTTTAAATCACATTTGCTGACTAAAGGTTTGATATCTCCCTCAGAGAATTCAGCTGATGCTCACGTATTCATGCTGTCTGCCCATCTCAGACTGTTTAAACATCCTGCCTAACTGCAGTGAACCTGCCTTTCTGAGCTCCAGCAGAATGTGGAGTTTTAATGAGGGGGGCAGACAGACAAATTAATGGGAGAAGCAAATGAGGGTAATGGGATCTCAGCTTTTAAACATAATTTATGCTCTCCACAAACTGAGTCGCTAATTGTATCACAGTCACAGACTAATAAATAACTCACAGAGACTAAGATAGGGAGAGTTCAAAGACAGAGACAACAGAATTAGACAGTACTGTAAGCTTTCTTTGCAAAGGAAAATCATGATCATGCCACAAGCATACAAACCAATTCATGTTTTAATGTCCTTTTACATGCCGACCATTCTCAAGAAATGATATCATTTGTGATTCAGTATTTTAAGAGCATTTGTATTTTTTATCAGTATTTTTCATCATTTTGTTTAAAAGGTTACTGCTGAACATTCAAGAAATGTTACAGCCAACCTCAGGCTCACAGTACTAGGGCAGGACGTGTCTGCTCAGAATTAAAATGAGTGGACATCAGATATGAGTTTTTTCAACTGTTAAACTAAAGTATTATTACTTTAACCCAATGTTACTTTAAGTATGTTGTTACATCCTTGCAAAATACCAATAGTTATTTATTTGTTATATTTTTAAAAATCTGGATTGAACTGTGTTGAACATCACAGTAAAAATGACTAATAACTACCGAATTTCAACACACTACATCTTAATTGATTTAATGCCACTTGCTTTAAACTGTGACAATCAATGCTGTAATGTGGAGTGTACATTAAAGATATATTCATAATAATTTATGGTCCAGAGTCATTGGCATAGCATCATTTGCTATGCACACTTACTGTGGTCTTACCACTTTATGTGGGGCGGCCTGTGAGTTTAATGCTATTGATGTCCATTTCATAAAGTTTTACAACCACAAAAAAACTCAAAGTAGAAACAGAAGTTGAGTTTTGATTTTAAATGTGACACAAACTATGAACAATACACATAAATATTAGGCCTTGGATGAATTGTACATCGAGTTTATCCTATCCTTTAAGAACATGATCATAGCTAATGCTTAATTATATATTGTACATTACTGCACTGGCTCGTCTATGGATAGTCAGTCATTAAAACAGGTTTTGGCCTGCTGATTATTGCTAATGTATAGTTGTGTTATTTACAAGAGTGGAGAGATCAATATGTCTCCTGAACATTTTTTTTTCAGAGAATAACAGCTAAAGCTCTAGTGATTAGATTATTTTTTAGTTTTTTTAGATCAGTTTCTGCTTACTAAGCCAAAACATGATTTTAGAGAGCAAGTTATTAAATACCACAATTAAAGTATTATTATAGAAATATTTTTTTAATCTTTGGCTGAAACAACATCTAACAACATCCATTCTTGCATTGTTACTTTTGAGTGTTCAATAGCTTTGAGATTAGAGGTTATAATAACAACTGGCCTTTTATAGGGATTAAAGCTTTTTTCTTATGTAAAGCTAATATACTTACATGCCAAGTTCTCTAAATGCCTAAATGTTCAGAATGCATTTGGCAGAACTAAGTGAAACAATCCTGGGAATTTACCAGCAAAGCCACTTTCACACTGTAATCCTAGAAAATTATCAGTAAATAGTGAAAATGATGTATTTGTTTGCACAAACACACAGACTGCAAGTGATTAACACACACACACCCCTAGCAGTGGGCAGTCATCACTGCAGCACTCGGGGAGCCTGTATCAAACCTGTGACTTTTAGGTTACAAGTCCAACTCTCTAACCATTAGGCCACAACTGCCCCAAGCAGAGATGTTCTTCTTAGACAGCGTGAGAAAATTCATCATCCAGGTCAGAATGTTCTTATTGGCCGATAGCAGACTTTACATGAGCTCATTCATGAGCTAGTGTTGAAAGTCATGCATAAGGAGAAAATGGGGGGCAGGACAGTTACCTGAGGTTCCTTGATGCTGCTAACAACTGTTTTGGACACAGTCATGTGGCCTCACAAACTCTGGGTTGGCAGTAGTCAATGATGCAGGAAACTGTCAAAGTACTTGAGTTTGTTTAAAAGTAAGTAAGGTGGATGTGTGTGTGTGTGTGTGTGTGTTTGCGTGGTGCTGTAAATGTATGCACCCAGCACACATAAATGCCATTAAGATGTATTTTAACACATAGGCAAGTTGTAATGGGTTGGTAAATATCCAAGGCTCATTTTGAGTCCCAGCCCACCCCTGGCTAAGAGATTTTTGTTATTAGACTTTCTTAAAGAATATGAAGGTGATATTGACATACACAAACATAAGCCTATTCCATATACTCAGAACATGTCATTGATGAAATCTTAGAACATTTAGGATCCACTGACCAAGCCAAATGGGATTACAGTATGGATCAATGAAGACAGTGGCTTTTTGTGGCAGCAAAGGTTGAATTTTTAAGACGTATAAAATAAGTCAAATTGTACTTACTATTACTATTAGTAAGTACTATTACTATTAATTAACAATATGTATTTTCTTAGAGAGTTTAAATTAGGTTTTGGGTTAGTTGCTAGTAATTATGCATAATTAACTGTTTCTATAATAAGTACAAGTAATATATGTAACAGAGACACAATAAAGTGTTACCGACAATTCTCTTAATTTACTCATCCCAGATGTTTAAGATTTTCTTTCTTCAGCAGAACACAATTAGAGTTATATTAAATATTAGAAAAAAAAGGAAAGAAAGTCTGTGATGGCATAAGAATGTCTGGGAGGGTAAATTATGAGAGATTTATTTATTTTTGATGTGACCTGATTCTTCATCTTGTTTACATTTTTACAACATGTTTACTCCACTCTACTCATTGTATCATTAAAATGGACCATCATTTTGAGAAAAACAAACATTTACTTTAGTTAATGGGTGGGCTGTGCAACAATTCTAAAGGTTCAACTAAGAGAAGTCAAGGATAAGATGGAGCTCATGTGAGTGTGACACAACTTATTTTTCTCCTAGAACTTGTTGTCCCAGAGTCCACAAAATGTTTGAACATGTGCTAGGATGTACAGGATACAGATATTAACAAGACCTCAGAAACAGCCTAGTGATGGTAGGACTTGTCACAGTATTCTTGTCTCAGGACAAGCTCTGGCTTCTCGTATCAACTTAAAACAGGAGGTTCATAAGTGGCCAGCAGAAACAGACATTGTCTTGTGGAGGGTAGTTCAGCTCCTGTCAGCCAGAAGCCACTAGCTCTATGGGTTGCCATGTGAAAGTCAGCGGGTTGGTTGAATGGGATTGAGGGATTTAGATTGGAAAGGCGTCTACCTGCTTAATATAAATAAGAACCACAAAATATAAAAAGCTCTGACACTCCAGAATAATTGCCATTCTTCTCACTGTTTACTTTTTTGTCAGTACCTTTCACAGTTTTGCTGATGTGCCACTGATTGTCTTGTTGACTTGCTGTGCTGCTGTCGTGTATATACTCTGGAGAAACAAACAACTTTCTATGCAATAACATTGAGGGGTTTGGTAAAAAAGCCTAAAACACATATAGTGCACCAGTGTTACTAATTATATACCCAATAAAAGCAAACAATTATCTATACATACATATTGTTATATAAATATTGTCAGTGAGTCAGATGCTAGTTCTAATAAATTTAGTTAGTAATTTGTTTTGCTGATTCCAACTAATTGCTTGTGAGTTTTTGAGATTGTTGTCATAAGAGTAATTTACTGTGAATCAGATTGCACTTGCTGAATGTTTGTGTTTTTCATTGAGTACTGAAAAACAGTACAATAGAAAGATGTGTTCTATTAATTCATCACATTTAAGTGCAAATTTACATATAGAGTAAAATGACATTTCTTTTGCTGTGGTGATGTAGATTCAACAGTGGTGCATTTGTATTCTTGTCTTGTCATAGAGACAAAGTATAGACTGCTGACATATAAGGAGAAGAAAAATCTATCTCTGCAATTAACAAGATTAATAATAAAATGCATTTGTGGGAAACGGCTTTAATTTTTGTGAAAATTTTATAATAACTTTCATTATTAATTATTTCCCAAACATAATGAAATTAATAACTTTAATAGCTTTCCTGTAGCTCAGTGGTTAGAGCATGGTGTTAACAACGCCAAGGTCATGGGTTCGATCCCAGGGATTGCACATACTCAATGTATAGTGATCAATGTGTAGTATAATGCAATGTAAGTCGCTTTGGATAAAAGCGTCTGCCAAATGCCTAAATGTAATTGTAAATAACATCAGTAGTTCATGTCTACTGAGATATAAATATTATATAACAAATTTAGCTCCTATAGGCTATCATCAATAAAATAAATACAGTTCAGAGCAAGCTGCTGTAAATATACTGTATGTATTTGAGCTAGCTGCAAGCAATAAGTAATCGCACTAGATCATAATTAGGATGAAAGGATAGATTACTGGTATAGTATATAATGTATAGTATTCATAACTATATGAATGTAACTACTCATCCATCCAGTGCTGCTCCAGTACAAAGTACTTTATTAAACATAGGGTGCATTAATACAATATCCATTGCAATTACTATGGTGTGCACAAGTCAGTACTTGTGGTTTAACAACAATATTATGTGATGACGGTGGGTTGGGGTGTGGTTAGGGGGGACCCAGCGATTATTTGACCTATCCCTGTTCTAAAGTAATAGATTTTTTTTTAAACGTATAGAAATATCCACCACAATATAAATACACTGCTAGGCTGAGCATTGATATATGAGTGCTCAAACTTTAGCTAAAATCAAACGTCTGGGGTCCTTGACAGCGCTGTGCAAAAGATCAAGTATATGAGATTGCCTCACACTTCTCTGTTTGCTAAGATAAATGCAGTAATGAAATGCTGGCACAGTACTGCTTGCAGGGGGGTTTGGGTTAGAGTGCATTGTAACTCACACACAGACACTAATGAGGTTGAGTCTGTGTTTGTGTGTCCAGAAAAAGGCTGAGACCCTGGAAGCCAGCCTGCCAGATAATTGCACACTGGTGGCCCAGCCACTTGGTATTCTCAACACATGGACAGAAAACACACAGCCTGATAAGGCAGCTAAAAAGACCATCCATCATTCCTGGTGCAACATGGAGTCAGACAGTCTGTGAGGTTGCCTAGACCAAGCCAGTGCTCAGGCTGTGACAGAATACTTCTGTTGTGTTTGAACTCATTAGATGCTGCTAAGACACTTGTATAAACATAAGAAAATAACACCACATCACTCATGTTGAGTAATGAATTAAAGAACTGTCAAATATCTACACCATAAAAAATGTCAGGTAATCTAAGAAATGTAATGTCATGCAGTAACTTTAAAATAAACTGTTTAATTCAAGTCTAATATATTTCTAAATTTACCTGAATCAACCTAACTACAGGTAATTGTAAAGGTTTTGAAGCAACACATGCATTGTGAGAAACAATCTGAACTATATTTTATTCAATACTGGAAATTGTCAAAATATTGTTAAATCTATTTCTAATGGACTATTTCACTTTATATATGTGTGTGCTAGGTATTTTATGTGCTTTTTAGAGAATGTTGTTAGCGGAGCAACATGATGTTGTCAGACTCATATATTAACATTAGACTTTAAACATGTCGAATCTCTTGTGTGATTCATGTGAGGAGCTTAAGAAGGAGAATTCGGGACTCAATAAAGTTTGGAACACAACAGGATGATCAGATGTCCTGGAACAGTCCTAGTTCAGTTCCCGGTATACGACACTACAGAGAGAAAATGCTTAATTTGCCAATACTTTCATTCTAGAACATCTTTCATCAAATCAGTCTTCAATGTACTCTAGTTGCCATAACAATTGTAAAAAACAATAACTTGTTTCCTGTTGCATGCTGTCATTACCTTGGTGCAAGCATCCTTCTCAAGCTAAAAAATTAACGAAATCGCAAAATAACATTATTTTCAACCACAAGGCTTCTATCAATTTCTTCATGTAAACATAAAAATGTGTTTTGCTGTCCATGTAAATATTCATTTTCTGTCATCCCAAAGGTACATTAGACATGGCAGATCACAAATTTGACAGACACACAATTATTACACTGTGAAAGCACCTGAATGTTATACCAAGGCGGAGCAACTCCCTACCTTACCCATCCCTGCCCCGTGCCTGGTCAGAATTTAATTGCACTACCAATTCCAATTGGTATTGCAGCTGGCAATTCCAGCGGGTTTTTCGTTTTGGTTTCGGCGGTTCCCCTGCGTGCCTTGGCAGGCCGGCGCTCTGAAGTGCAAATTCCTCACAAGAGAGCATTCCCTCTAAAGAGCTCCACAGACAGTGGGCATCTTTTTAAAGATGTCTTTCCGTCCGTGCGTTTCTGGATGCGGTCGTTTCCTGACTTCATCCGATGGCCATGAACGCTGTGTCGCATGCCTGGGCAAACAGCATGCTGAGGCAGTGTTCACAGTGGGGTCATGCCCTCATTGCAAGAGCATGCCCATCTTGTTGCTGCGGTCACGGCTGTCTCTTGTGGTGGAAGGTCGAGCCCCCTCTGTTGCTCCCCAGTCTGCTGCCTCGCCTAAGCGGCTTAAGACAGCGGAGCTGGTTAGCACTCTGGGAGACCTGAGAGTGACTGTGGAGACTTCTCCGTTGGGCCGGTCCCTGCGGTCCTTTTGGTCCTCTACAGCATTGAGGTCTGAGCAGCCAGATGGTAGTGCAGCTCCCCCACGGGGCGCCCGATATCACTTTTGGCGCTCCGGATGAGGACAGGATGTCGCTCGCTGCATCGGAGAGTGGGCTGCTCTCCTCTGAGCCGGAGGACGATGCTGGACTCCCCCCTTCAGGGCAGGCTGGTCCAGCTGACTCTGACTCAGAGTTGACGGCCGTGCTTGCCTGGGCAGCTGCGGCTATTGGGCTGGAGTGGAATTCTCCACCCAGCCCAGAGCGCTCGCGGTTGGACGATTGGTTCCTGGGAGCCGCTCGGGAAGCTTGTTCCCGTCCCGCCCCAGTGCCTTTCTTCCCGGAGGTGCACACAGAGGTTCAGAAGTCGTGGAAGGCACCTTTTTCTGCCTGAAGCCACTTCCCCTCCACTCTCACTACCCTCGATGGGGGGACTGCCAAGTGGGTACGTGGAGATCCCTCAGATGGAGCGTGCAGTTGCGGTGCACCTGTGCCCGCAAAATGCTGCTACCTGGCGGGAGCGACTGCGTCTTCCGTCCCGAGCCGGTAAGATCACGGCGGCGCTCCTGCCAAGGCTTACCGTGCGGCGGGTCAAGCAGCCATGCACCGCTCCTTCCACCGGTGGAGTGCCGGGTGGAGAATCTTTTGTTCTCTTTTGTTCCGCCTGCCAGGCAACCGCCTGTCAATAAAAGAGCAGTTTCCTCGCCCTCTGGGCCATACTGGATGTTGCCCGACAGTGAGAGACGCGTTGCCTCCTCACTCCCGGGCTCGTCCTTCACCACGGCGGGTGCGTTTGCAGGGCGTGGCCCCTCCTCATGCCCTCCCTGCCCTCCCTGGCCGGTGGCTCAGCCTCCTCTCTGGTGCTTCTTCAGGCATGTCTCTCGCCCCTCTGGTACCACTTGCACGAAGTGCCCTCTGCTGCAAGCCTGACTCACCGCTGATTGGCCGGGACACATATCGGCTCCTCAGCAAGAACCTGAATGAAAGCGAGCGCCTCTCGGGCAGATGCTCATTGGCGCGTTTTTTTCTACGTGAAGGTGATAGGGCTCTCAAGCAAGACCCCATACGTCAGTCCATTGACGTAATGTCTCCGTTTTAGGGAACGGGGGTTACATATGTAAGCAGGACGGTCATTAGGCAGATCAGTGCAGTAAAACAGTCATTTTCAGACAGCATGGGTGCTAGAAAATGTCTGTTCACAAAAACAAAGAACTGCTGTTGGTTTTAAAACTGTAAAACAGTAAACTGTAAAAAAAGAATAACTTGCTTTGTTTGTTTAGGCTAATAGCAAGGTCTATTGTGTTTGGTAAAAAAAAAGGGGAAACACTAGGGGAAAATACATTCCCATAACAAAGCAAGCAAGAAAATGCTGATACTTCTTCAGTAAAGAATAATTATGTTGGCTTAAGAATCTCTTATATCCAAAGAGATATAACAGATATATGAATGATGATACAAACAATGGAGTCCAGGAGCTGGCAATGACGATGGAGATGATGTTACAGGTGAGGCACAACACAACACACACAGGAGAACACGAAGGAGATCAGGGAAACACAAACTAACTGGAGCAGGTAAACGATGCATGGAGATAAGTCCGTATCCGTGGTTTAGACCAGACAACGAGGTAGTGAAGTGTGTGTGCTTTTATAGTGTCCTTGATTGGTGCCCAGTGCAGGTGATTAGTATTTCGGTGAATGTGATCGCTGAATGTGGGCGGAGCCTGGTGCTTCCATGACAGAATCCCTCCACAGACCGCTCCTGTGTGCTGAATACCCTGACGTTGTGGTGGACGTCATCGAGAGCCAGAGCCTCTGTATGTGAAGTGTGGATTTCTGTCAACAGATTGGGGTCTAGAATATCACTCCTGAGTATCCAAGACCTCTCCTCGGATCCGTATCCTTCCCAGTCCACCAGATATTCCAGTCTACCACCACAATGCCAGAATCTCAGGATCTTTTTCACAGAATAGACAGTTTCATCATCAATGACCAGAGGAGGAGGAGGCTCATCTCTTAGCTCAGGCTCTGTGAAAACAGGAGATAGGGATGAGTGGAATGGTTTCAACAGTGATACGTGAAATGTGGGGTGGATGCGGTATTGTGGTGGCAGTTTCAATTTGTAGGTGACTGGGTTGATTTGTTTGAGGATGGGGAAGGGGCCAATTAACCTGAGACTCAGCTTCTTGCAAGATGTTCTTAGCAGATGTCTTTAGTGGTTAACCATACTCTTTGTACTGGTCTGAGTCCCAAACTCTCTCTTACTCTCCTGGAACCAATGATTAATAGACGGGACCTCAGATGGTTCCCCCGTCCAGGGGAATAATGGTGGTTAGTAGCCGAGTATGCACTGGAAAGGGGTGAGATTCGTGGTAGGTTGCCTGAGGGAGTTCTGTGCATACTCGGCCCAGGCGAGGAATTGGTTCCAGGAGTTCTGGTGACCATGGCAGAGGGTACGCAAGTAACACCCTATCTCCTGGATTTTTCTCTCTGTTTGACCGTTGCTTTGAGAGTAATATCCGGAAGATAGGCTTACAGTCACACCTAGGAGAGAAAAATGATCTCCACACTCGTGAGATGAATCGTGGTCCTCTGTCAAAGACAATATCCTCTGGAATGCTAAAGTTTCTGAATACCTTGTTAAATAATGCCTCTGCAGTTTTTATGGCTGTTGGGAGTCTTTTTATGGGTATCAGACAGCATGCTTTGGAGAAACGATCTACAGCCACCAGAATGCATGTGTTTCCATCAGAAGCAGGTAGATCTGTACTGAAATCTACTCCTAGGTGTGACCAGGGATGCTGAGGAGTGGGTAGAGTAAGGTTTACCTGATGGTAGATGTCGAGGAATTCTTGAGGTGGCACACTCCTGGCATCTCCTCACGTAACTTCTGATGTTGTTTGCCACATTAGGCCACCAGAAGTGATCTTGGAGCAGTGAGAGGGTTCTATTGACCCCAGGATGACCAGTACCCAGAGAGGTGTGTGCCATATGAATGAGACGGATCCGTTGACTTCATCGAGCAGGGACCATTGAATCAGACTGAACATTACACTGGGAGGAATGATGTATCCTGGATTGTTAAATAGTTCGTCTGGAGAATATAGTCTGGATAGTGCGTCGTACATTTGGTTTTGGCAGGTTTGTAAAACATTTATCGAAACACTCTTTACCCCACTTCAGGACATCTCCGGAGGACCAGGATATTGATGGGTCATGTGAAACGAGCCACGGGTGCCCTAATACAACTCCAGATGTAGATCTCTCTAGAACCAGCAGAGAAATATCTTTGGAATGAAGTAGACCAAGTTGTAATTTAATGGGACCCACCACATAACATACATGTCCTTGGCCAATGGGGTTCCCGTCTATAGATTGCATCTTGTACATGGTTTCATTAATCCTTTAATGGACAGAGAAGTAAGGCTGTTATGGTCCAGTTGCATAGGTTCCGGCTGAGGTTCTGGCTGGCGGTAGCAAACTGGCGGATGTTGAGATTGTTCCTCCATACATACATGAATCCGATTAGTAACGAATGGAAAGTTGAATGAAACGCTCTAGTCCCATTGTGCCATCATAAGAAGAAAGATGTAATCGGATAGAGGGATTTAAACATTGACAATAGGTTGTCAGCAATGAGCGTTCATTCCATCCACTACATGCAGCTAGAGTTCTAAATTTCAGGGCATAATCTTCTATAATCTTCTATGGCAGGAGGTTGAGGGAGATCGCTCCCTCAACCAACCACTCACCCATCACACTTGACTCTTCAGACGTCTACACAGCACTGAGCAGGATCAACGCGCGCAAGGCTGCTGGACCAGACGGTATTTCTGGGCGCGTACTGAGGGCATGTGCAGAGCAGCTCGCTGGGGTATTCACAGACATTTTTAACATG
>JAZGTI010003768.1:0-30188 GCA_036877585.1 Botia kubotai | reverse complement strand
CAATCTTACCTCTCTAATGTCAATCTGAATCCACTTACTTACCGTTAGAGTTGAATATTATGTTGGGATACGACTGAATGTTTTAACACTTACAATACTACACTTACGACAAATACCACATTTCAGCTTTAAAAAAAAGTGTACATTTAGCCATGTCATGTATAAGCCATGACACATGCACTTGCCACAAATGAAATACATTCCCCGTGTTTAACAGAAGAAAACACACGAGCGCTCAAGCATAACTGGAAGGCTGCTTTATTGTTTGGAAAAGGTTTCGTGCTCAAATGAAGACAATCTTTCACTGATTCTCACTACGTCAAGTGTGCAACACACCCTCTCCCCTCCAATATCAGTGGCAGGAGATATGAACAACATGATGAACCAAAAACCACTCGAAAAACGATCAGCAAATAAAGGAAATAGCATCAGTCATGCTACAAAAGAACAGACAGAAATCAGTAGTTCTAGACAAATAAAAGTGGCTGAAAATGAACAGAAGCTGAGCACAGAAGTCGCGCGTTTCTCGTTCCACACCCTCGATCTCCGAGATTCACAGAGTGACCGTCGCACTCCATTTTTCCCGCCCCACGCTATTGGACGATCTCCGATGATGATGTCAGGCTGATGCCAGTTAAGTTTTCTTTTTATATTTTCTTTTTTTGCCGTTTTTGTAGTTTTTTGTCATTTTTTATTTTTTGCATTATAATCGATGTCACAGACATTCTTTAGTTCAGTTCTTCTCCAGTGCCGATCTGAAACGAGCTCCGCTTGTTCAGGAGAATTTTATGCGACATCGTCCGCATTTTCAAAAAACGCAATCAGCAGCAAAAGGCACCTTAAACGAACGTACAAAAACAAGGGAAGCGTAACAGAAAGCCTAACCGAACCCAAGACGGCGAAATTGCATTGCTGTGTATCTAAGACATGAAGAACAAGCTAAGCTTGAGTCAAGCTGCATCACGCACATATAAAGTGACCTGATGTCACACACACCTCCCCCTCACCCCATCACACACACACACGCTCTCTCAGACTCTGTCATCTGGTGCAAATGTATGCAGGTTTGTGTTTGGAGGAAGGGGTCCGAGATGTATTCATAGATATATTCACACAGGGTGTAAATGAGTTGCTGGTAGTGCAATACCCCTCCCAAAAACGGGCGACATAAGCTATAGCGAGCAGCCGGGTTATTTCGTGCATTGAAAGCCAGACCTACACACACACACCACTCAAACACAATCACACAAACATGCACTCATTGCCAAACCCGGATGTTTCTAACACACACATACACACACACACACACACACACTGTGCGGGCCAGGCCAGTGTGTTGGTCGTTCACCGAACGTATTGCACAAAAGAAAACAGAATACGAGCAAATGACAGCCAGTAGTGCTACCACTCCAAGCAGAGGTCAGCATATGTGTGACCTCTTCCCCTCCACTCCAAGCAGAGGTCAGCATGTGTGACCTTTTCACCTCCACTCCAAGCAGAGGTCAGCATATGTGTGACCTCTTCACCTCCACTCCAAGCAGAGGTCAGCATGTGTGACCTCTTCCATGCATGGAGAAGTACAGAGCTCTTATATCATCTATACATACATATGTATGCATATATATACACACATATGTACATATACATGTATACATAGATACATATGTAGCATAGCTCTATATATATATGCCTTGATTTATGTATTATAGATTTATAGATATATTTTTTTTGCTTTGAACATATATTGGATTTCCTCTGTACTGTGAAGCGTCTCAAAAACAATCGAACAATCGAACAAATGTGTGTCAGTCTACAAGTGAGACCAGCGCAATGACTGAAGCCATTCTATTGCGGTTAGTTACTGTTCCGTATGAGATTAATAGCTGTACTTTTTTTAAACGCATTTCTGTATTTACAAAAACTACGCATGCCGTTAAAATAAAATCATATATTACATTATTTATAGTCTCTTAAAAAGTTCATTCTTAACTCGTCTGCATTTTGTGCTGCTTACAACAAAGCCTAAATACTGTACAATGTATTTTTTTCATTCATTTTTGCAATCTGTTACTCGTTTAGAATTGTTCTTTTTTTATTTGCTGCTTTTAGGTTTATACCGTCGAGGCTGCATGGCTGCATGAATGCAAATGGGTTGAGCTTTGCACAGCTTTATGTTTTGGTTCAAGTCAACGCCCTCGCATGCAGCAACTGGACCATCAGCATCAGATGAAGGTCAACGGCTGACATCACAAAAAAACGTAAAAAAATTAATAATGTAGTAGCTTCATGTAGGAGTTGCCCGGCTCACAGTAAACAAGCTGCTCTGAGAATAGTGTCTGATGGTATTTTGGCATTACTGTGGTGGTCTTCTAATGAAAAACATACCGACCAGGGGTTCAATAACCGCATTTAAATCAAACATCCCTGCATTCTGTACAACAGTGGTGAGAACCGTCCAGACTTTTCACATCTCATCCCATCGCCTCCAAGCTTTGCCTCTGTCAGATAGCCCTACTCTTTCCGCAATTTTAATGAGGTGGGAGTGCCCCCGCCTTAGCTCCGCCCCATTTTACAAACATTCTCCAGGCCAACGTGAAGGCCCTAATTGATGACATCAGAGTCACAATGATACATCCGTGTTGTATCCTGAGACATTCCCGAAACTTCCAGACACGCATCGAATAATTAAACATCTTTGGCTTTTTATTAAGCAGCTGTAACTGCTCGACTGGCTGGCTGCATAACTCAAGTCCTGGCTCACATCTCTGGCTACAATCAGATCATTGCTGTGATGCATTTATACAGAGATAATAAAGTCCAGTTACTCCTCGAGAGACAAACGAGCATGAGACGACACACAGACGCACTGCAAAATGCTTAAAGATAAAATTCAAAAACAATCATAACTCTGTACTTCTAAAACAAAAACTGCCACTTTCTCTGAAACGGTTATAGCTCATCTCATCCAATCCCTGATGAGGATCAAAAACGCCAACCAACTTGCTACACCCCAATAATGCCCGTACCATCGCACCCACCCCTCCCCGCCCCTCCCTGGACCCACCTACCCTAAGTTACCCGCGTCGCGGGTGGTGCTGTAGGTGAGGTAAGCGATATTGCTGCATACAAATAAAATAAGGAATTCTTTTAGGAATTACAGTGTTAATGTTTGTATCATTTCCCTTCCGTCTCCATACACACACTCATTCCAGCAATTCATTTTCCCATTCATCATCTCCTGAGCAGCAAAAAAATGGGACGTCCCCTTTAATTCATTCTCTCCAGTAATGTGCCACAATGTTAGTATTTGTTTTGATGTAAGCCACTGATTAGTCACAGGCAATTTGCACCATCTGAAGCCAGTCCTGAATTCTGTCTAATAATCTACTTTGTACGTAATAAGTAGAGGAGAAAATGTCATTTTCTCAACAACATGGAGGCCAATTCAGGTTACATCAGTATCAAATTAAGCTATATCAAATTTCTGGTAGTAAATTTAGCCAGTGGACAGCCTAAAACATTATCAAGCCACTGCGGTGGTCTGTATTAGTGTTTTGTGGACTATGATTATTCATGCAAAATTTCTGATCAAAACATGCCATCATGCAAGTCATTTCTATGCATTGAACAAGCACAATAATTTATTATTCATTTGGAGATGTGTTTTGGGGGCCCCTGGTTACTGCCCCCGGTCCTATTGGTGTGTGAAAGCCCATGTAGAAACAGCTTTTCGATGCAGGTATAACAAAGTTATCATGACACAGTTACTGAGGGTGACATGGGCAAATGTTGAATGTTAATTCATTTTTTTCACTCCTGTTTCTCCCTTTTTTGCCGCTCAAATAATGTAAAGACCGCGTAAAAGATATTCGACGCTAACAAACGCAAAGAGGCCGTTGGAAGCGGCCAGACTCTCGGTTTTGTTCACACTTAATCCGTATCAATCCGGTTCACTCACAACAGTTTTGAGTTCCCACACACATATTTATGAAATGAATCGGTGCAGTCTGCTTCACCATTCCGCTTTGGGAAGCTGATTCATCATGAATAGCAGTGTTTGTTTTCCGCATGGAAAATTCGCCGACGCAGTTCGTAAGCATGAGTGGGATTTTAAGGGTGGAGGGTGAGCGCCACCCCATCGATCCGCGTTCTCTCGTGAACGCGCATCGCTGCTCGGTGAGGAGTTCCATACTGAAGCGCAATATAGCCCTCTAAAATACACGTGATCAAGTATCAGTCTGTTTACATTGGTATTTGATTTCGATTCAATCGAGTCTTGATTCAACAGTGTCACACAGGAAAGCTGATTATGTTTGGTTTAACTTTTAAGAGTCTTCAAACTTTGAGGAACCCCCACGCTGTTTCCGCATCGGTACACCCGTGACATTTGTAAACACTTTTTTTGCCGCGTTACTTAAACGTTGTTTTTCCCGTTAATGAAATTAATCTGTACATCTGTATAGTTTGATTCAGGGTTTCCATTCGCTTGAAATGACAGTTTTTGTTATTATATCGTCATGATCATTAACACAGTCCATGAGTTTGAACACAGCAGTCTTTAACACTTGGACTCCCTGACGTCTTTTTGGTTTTTGGCTTTCTCTTTGCGTCTCTTTCCTTCGTTGTTGTTGTCTTGCTTTTCCTTCTCGGGCTTGGTTACGCTGTCGTAAGATGGCAGGGATGCAGTGGAGGGCGTGTCTTCCTTCTTCTCCTGATTGCCTCCTCCGTTTTCGAGTTTGTTGTTGGCAGGCCTACGTTTGCAGATGAAGCCCCGGCGCGCCAGGTGCGCACGATACGCTCTCTGGATCACAACGGCCGACACCTCCTCCTGCTTGCGACGCAGGGTGGTGGTGATGGGCTCGTAGGACACTTTGGAGGGATTCGCTGCCACAAAGCGTTCCTCCATTTGCTGCCGCATCATATCTAGGTCGCCGCTGTCGCCCAGCACACGCTTGGTAAAGGCAAACAGAATATCCAAGCAGTGGATGCGGTCGCCGCTCACCATGGGCAGGTCCATGGCGATCAGCTCGATGATGTTCGGCTTTGGCACGCGTAGAGGATGTTCTAACGTATCTGCAAAGTCTGGCAGCTTGGCAAAGGTGATGAACTGAGAAGCATCTGGGTCGAACTTCTCCCAGATTTCATAGAAGGACTCGAAGTCATCTTCACACAGTGGATCAGCGCTCTCCTCTGTGGCAACGCTGAAGTTCTCCAAGATGATGGCGATGTACATGTTCACCACGATCAGGAAGGAAACTATGATGTACATTACGAAGAAGAAGATTCCCACTGAAGGATTGCCGCAGTCCCCTTTAACTGTGGTTCCTGGGTTCTCCTTATTAGGGTTGCAGTCAGGCGGATAGTTCAGGATTGGAGCTAGGAGACCATCCCATCCAGCTGAGGTGGTGATCATGAATAAACAGATCATGCTGTTGCCAAAGGTTTCAAAGTTATACATGTCATCAATTCCTATTTCTCGTTTCACATAGGCAAAGTTAGACATGCCAAAAATGGAGAAGATGAACATGACTAGGAAAAGCAACAGGCCGATGTTGAACAAAGCAGGAAGTGACATCATCAAAGCAAAAAGCAATGTCCGGATGCCTTTGGCTCCTTTGATGAGACGCAGAATGCGGCCGATTCGAGCTAGACGGATGACTCTGAACAAAGTGGGCGACACGAAGTACTTCTCAATCAGGTCTGCCAGGAACATACCTGAAAAACGAAGCAAAGATAAACGACAAAAATGCCCACAGCTAATAAAATATTCAATACCAATAGCAATAACATTCCTTCGTACAGTTCTGTTCAATATTTATTCTGGTCATTCTGGTCGTTGTTGAAAATTCAATATTATAAGTAACAAGCTTGATTTCTCAGTCTTAAAGGTATAGTTCACCTACAAATAAAATTTTTCTTTAAATTTTTCTTTTCATGAAATGATAATGAATGTTAACTGAACAGGTCAAAACATCGACAAAAATGCAAAATCACCCTGAAAGTATCACAAAATGAACTACGACGTGATAACTGTGAATTTACATTTACGATACAGAACATTTCTAGTCAGATTTCATGTTTGGGTGAACTAAGACACTGATGTAAGCAGCAGTCTGGCGATACAATCTGTTCGGACGAATTACTCACCCACAATGGACAGAATGACAACAACACAGTCAAAGACGTTCCATCCGTTGGTGAAATAATAGTGTCGCAGAGCAAAGAGCTTCAGGACAAACTCGCCGGTGAAGGCCACAATGAAAATGAAGTTAATCCAGTACAGGATGTTCTCCGTCTCGGCTGACTGATCATCTGTTTCCACCATCATGGTGACCATGTTCAGACAGATGAGCATCATGATGGAAATGTCAAAGGCCTGCTGGGTGACAAAGTCAAACACCATCCCCTGGATCTTGTTCTGTAAGACAAAGAAAAAATGCTAAGGAACAGCGGCCAGAAGAACAGACACTCCAAAGCCACTGACTTTGGAGGTTGTGGCCTGGCCTTCAGGTTTTTCTGTCTGCTCACCAGTGGTCTGGGGATGGGTTTCTGAGGCTTCTTTGAGCCGAGCTTCTTCATAGCGTTGTAGTACTTTTTCTGCTCTTCTGTCATGAAGATGTCTTGACCTCCAAAGTATAGGGTGAAAAAATACTATTTACAACCTAACAATCTCAATCAAAAACTTGATATGAGCTCAACAGGTTGCTTGCTCAAAAACAATCCCACTTTAGTATAGCAGTTAGGTCCATAATTCAACGTTTTAGCTCATTAATCACAAGATGGAAAATGAGATATCCAAGTAAAATGGCTGCAGTTTTTGAAGTCTTTGGTCTGCAAACATAATTGTAGTCTTTGGTACAAAAGTTTAAATGAATCAAAGTAATACAGAAATTGAGTTAGAAAGCTTTAGATATACTGAAAGATGACCTGCAAATAGAAGCACAAGATTTCATGATCTACAAAAGACATTTGAGGACACTACAGGGCTATTTGGAGGCTCCGAAAGGCCCCCTGAGTTTCCTCGTGCAAAGTGAGTAGAAGACAACAGGCAATACATAAAGAAACAGTGACTGTGTGAGGGGAAGACAGGAAGTGGAGGGGAAGACAGGAAGTGGAGGGGAAGACAGCACTGTAGAGGAGAGACACAGACTCAACACTTATCTTTTTCTTCTGCTGGTTAAAGTTGTCGATGATGACACCAATGAAGAGATTCAGCGTGAAGAAGGAGCCAAAGATAATGAAGATGACGAAATATATATACATGTAGATGTTGTCCTCATAGATGGGCTGGTCCTCAACCTGCAAACAGCAAAAACAACAAGTGACTCACTGAATATTGTCTTTCGAAAGGAAAAAAGTATTAAATAATAAAAACATTCACACCTTTCTGGAATCCACTGCAGCATACATGATGTCCATCCAGCCTTTAAACGTAGCCTGTGTCAGACAGAGACCATCAGAACGTCCAACGCTATGAGTTCTTGCTCGATATGCTTGCATACAATATGCTTATATAGTGACTGGGTCTTATTGTCTTAAGAGTCCCAGCTAACAATTTTAGGTTGAGAGAACGTTTCCCTAACATTTCCATCAAGTAACAAAAACATTTAAAATGTTATTTTGAACGTTCTAGGAACATTTTTTTAAATATTGTTTTAACATTATTGCTTGGCTCTAAGAACATTATTTAAACATCTTTAAATTCTGTAACATTTTCGAAACGTTCCACTAACTACTTAAGAACAACATTTTTGATATACGATATAAAGCATTAAAAACGTTTTACTAACATTACTGCGAGAACATTTTGATACCTTTGAGAAAACCGTTACAGAGCATTAGACAATGTTATGAGAATGTTACTGTTCCGTTAGCTGGGTTTTTGAAGAACCCAAAGTGATTACACACCACTTGCAGGAGCGCCAGGTAACCGGCGCCCACGTTATCAAAATTGATCTTCACGTTCTTCCAACGAACTTCCGTGAAGTTTGCGTTGATGTACGCGAAGCACTCGGTCTTGTTGTTGACCTGGTCCGGTTCAAAGTTCTCCCCCGAGGTCTCATTGAAGCAGTAGTAATACCTCCCAGCAAACAGATTGACACCCATAATGCTGAAGATCAGCCAGAAGATCAAACACACCAACAGCACGTTCATAATGGAGGGAATGGCGCCCACCAGAGCGTTCACAACGACCTACCGAAATGAGAAATAAAAGAGGAAGAACGTTCGAATCTATTACACGAGGCGACTGATATTAACAGCAAACTTTCAGATGTTTCGATGTTTGACATTTAACATGCGTATCTCCAAGCTCCCTCAGAATAGATCAAACTCTACACTTCTACAGACACTTCATCATTCTCCCATTAAAGGTGAACCTTTTGCTTCCCATTTTCACCATAAATTAGAATATCAATTATATATCAATCTTTAGTTTGCATCTTTTTCTGTTTTCAAAGATTTAAATTGTGCGTGAATTATGAAACAAATGTGAGAGTTTTGCTTTTTTGGATGATCGTTATTTATACATGTAAAATTGGGTATCATACAGTTCGCAAAACTTTTTAAAACTGGAGCGTGGAGATAAATACACAAATATATCGTAACTTAATTTATAAAGATGACGACACTAAGATGGTGTATACTGGTATGGATTTATCGAACCATTTTTAAGGCTTGTTACATTATAAAGCTTACAGTGACGATGGTTATACATATAAGCTCTTTCTGTAAACAGTTAACTTACTGTTAACCTGTATTAAACTATTACATTTGAACAGGAAGGTAACAATGTAACATGGTAACACGAGGAACACAAATTGGAGTTCATCGTGTAATACTAACATTGATTTTTCTGTTAAGTTAAACGCTGGAGATCTCATGCTCAGCTTTTATCATTTTTGTTTCTGCCCAGTTTTAATTTGTCATGGAAATCAGTCAGATTTATCACACGGTAATTCCTGTGCAAAGAAATTTGTGTATATAAAAATGTGTAACAAACGCATTTCCACTTGCCATACCAGTACACTGCTTAGTGTTATGAGAGAGCCCATCAATTCGAAGAAACATCTTCACCCAATTTGTGATTAAAATGTGAGACATTGTGTTGCCCTCTCACTCACTGTACGTACAGTAGCTGTGATGTAAGCACACTGACTCGCTGATTGATGCCTAGATACATATGGTAAGCTAGTAGGAGCGCATGCAGGGCGCTAGTCTTAGCAGAAGCCATGACCCTCCTTATCCAGTTGCACAGACAGTTAACTTAGTTATAGTTATCTTAATTAACTCCTTAATTACACAAGAAAGCATAGAAATGTTTTAAAAGAAAACTACAACACAACCTAGACTGGTACATGGCTTTCTGCTTACACCACAAAAAACATGCGTTCTACATTTTATGCAATGCTCATAAGCCGATGAAACGGGTGGATACACAGAACATACAACAAACTGCGACACGTGTAGTTTTGCTCTACAACACTGTAAGAAATGTTGACGCTAATTCTATTCAAATGTTCTAATGAAACGTAATCATTGATTTCTTCTGTAAACGATTAGTTACACAAAGCTTCAAACGAAAAAAACTGACTATAAAAAAATACAAAAACTCATATTCCTTATTTTTCATGCAGACATCTCATCTATACATTTGAACTCAAAAACTGCAAAAGGTTTTCTATGGAACTATAACAGAACATGAGAAAGCTTAAATGATGGTCAAACGAGCCCACAAATCATTCTGAAGCTTGCATTAATTACATAATATATTGGAGTGGGTCAGTAACTTGAGTAATGATGCAGAAATCAGTGGACAAATATTGGACTGTACAAAAGATGCATGGTGAAGACAGAGCATGTCCCCAGCTAACAATTTCAGGCTGTAAGATCGTGTACCTAACATTTCCATTGGGTAAAATTTTTTTAAAAACATTATTTTGAATGTTCTTGGAATGTTCAAAACGTCCAGTTTTTTTAAATGTTGTGTTAATGTTACTGTTTGGTTGCAAGAGCGTTACTTAAACTTTGTAAAATCTGTTACGTTTTTACAACATTCCACTAACAACTTAAGGATAACATTTTTGATATATGGTATATAACAAAAACAATTCAACTAACTTTACTATAAGAATTCTTTCATAACTTTGAGAACTTTTAGAGAACACTAGCCAATGTTCTGAGAACGTTCCGTTAGCTGGGGTTTAGGCTGGAGAAAGACAGAGGCAGAGAAACAGTGAACCTCTGAACTGCGTTTAGATACTAGAAAGACCACAAGCAGGACTTCAAGCAATGCTGGTCCATGAATGGCAGTGATCTTGGCCATTAAAAACAAAAAAAGGAAATGGCTGTGATGAGGCAGCTTTACATAACATCCCCTTATGTCTTGATCTCGCCTTTATTCTAAAACCAGAAGTTTCCCCAAAACTTGCCATAAGATTATCACGCTGTGTCAATTAAAAAGGAAAAACAATTTCATCACTCAGAAATCTTGTCGATGGATAAACTGCAGATAAATCGTGGTAGCTGCATCATGACGCAATGCTGAAGACGTTTTCCATGCGTATTGTTTCAAAACACATGCATTTGAAGAGCACGTTTAGCCAATGCAACGTCATGTGGATTTGCAGAATCCTGACAGATTCGCTTTTTCCTCTGTAGCTGCGGTATCGCTTTCTGCACACCAGTGTTTAGAGCGTGCAGTTGCGTTCTCACAGAGTGACTGGCATGCATGGGGCAGCCCTGGATCTTACCCTCATGCCCTCAAAGCGGGACAAAGCTCTCAGGGGCCTGAGAGCCCTCAAAGTCCTCAGGGACTTTATGGGGCCCAAGTCTGAGTAGCCCAGCGCATTAGCTATAAGGCTGACTATAGACACCTATACAAAGAGAGAAAGAGCAAGGGAAGGAAAGAGAGAGAGAGAGAGAGTCAAAGAGGATGTCGGGGAGAGAGAGAAAAAGCCTACGTTGACACTGAGCTGGACAGGCAGTTGACACGTATATACCTACGTACGCGAACCTGCGCTTGTGTATGTATGCACATACGTGTTCAAAAACAGAAAGAGAGAGAAGGAAAGAGATTAAGAGGTTAAACATGGGGTTAACCAGTCAGAGTTATAGGTATGTTGGGCGACCCTTTTTTTAATCTTAGCGTGTGGTTTGGTTTTAGTATTGCAGGCAGTCGAAGCTTGAAAAACAGCTTACAGCAAACCTGGAAGGAAACTTGTGGTTGGCAAAAAGAGAAATACAAAAACAGAGGTGAAGGGACACATTTAGAGAAGGTGTGCGCTCAAACTTACAAGCACGTCACTGTACTTTGTACGCACAAAATACGCACGATACATACTGTACAAACACCAACCGCATACTGTACGCTACACACGAGACCATTCGAGTCATGAGAGTAACAGGGCGGTTTAGGAGAGTAAGGTGGCAGAGAGAGAGAGAGAGAGAGAGGAACTCCTGTAAACAACAAGAGAGTCCTGACAGAGACCTTACCCTGGCCCCTCACTTCTCGGCCCTCTTATGGCCCCTCGGGCCCTCTGCAGCACTATAGAGAGACAAGGTTACAGCGCCTGTCAGGGACAATAAACTATTAATTTGAAACACTTTAGGAAAAAAAAAGACACACTTTTAATGCATTAATGCATTAATCAGTGACAGACGTGTTGATGCATTATTTTCAGCATTTTATTTCTTTCATGCTATTTCCTTTCACAGCATGTCTCTCACCACTGGAAATAAACAGAACGTTTTAGCTACTGTACCTTTAAGACTTTTCGCCTGTTCTGATTTGGCGGAACTGCCGAAACGTGAAATAATAACAGTGTCCGGTTCGGATGTCAACACCACTGAGTAAAAAGCCCAATTTTCACAAGTATTATCAAATATGACCATTTATTTCTTTATCTACGTTTGTAAATATTAATATTAAATATTAAAATGAGCTAATGTAGCTAATAAAGGAGGATATTCAATTTGAATGTTCGTTAGGACCTGCTTTTGTTTAATCCAAACACTGGATGATTTCCTTGGATTTTAGTCCTGGATTTCACATCAAATTTAGTCACTTGAATCTTGGACTTTGAAGAGAAGTCAGTTAAATATGTGATTCTATGGCAGATATAAAACATTCAGTTCTTAATAGCGTTAAACAGCAGAAAAAACAGCACTTGAAAGGTTAAATATGTTCCTCTGTTTACAGTTTATCATGACTGCAAGATCATTTCAGGCTCATTATGATAAAATATCTAAGATTTGTGATAAAATATCTCAAGTTTTCAGTTTCAATTTCCACTTAATATACTAATAATTCCTCATTATCACATTGAGCAATAACATGGCTAATAAACACATTAGCTAGCAACACAACGCTATACCAATTAAGATGTGATCATGTGATTTTACAGACACTGACCACTGACCTGAGAGCAGTTCATAACGACCAGAAAAGAACAGAAGAACATATTTGACTTCATCATAACAAAAAACATTGAACTAATACACTTATATTACGTACAGACATATACAACAACTGTGAAATATATCTGCAGAGCAGTCAGCCTCTATTGTTTAAAATGAGCATCACGCAGCAAATTTTTTAAAAGTCCATCACGATGGATACAGAAGGGAGCTGTGCATCATGGGTATGAATTACATGTATGGGTATTAATTACATTTACGCATTTGGCAGATGCTTTTATCCAAAGCACATTACGGTACATTCAAGTTCATTTTGTCAGTATGTGTGTTCCCTTGGGAATCGAACCCACAACCTTTGCGCTGCTAACGCAATGCTCTACCCACTGAGCTACAGGAACAGTAGTTTTACAGGAACAGTAGTTTTACAGGAACAGTAGAACAGTAATTACTTACGTCCACGATGAAGAAGTCCAGCCAGCACCAAGCATTGGTGAAGTACTTGACGAACCCATAGGCCACCCATTTCAGTAGCATTTCCAGAATGAAGATGTACGTGAAGACTCTGTCTGCGTATTCTAGAATGATCTGGATGGTTTTCCTCTGTTCAATGTACACGTCCTCAAACGCCTTGGCAACAAAGCAGAGACAAAATCGTTATCTTATTAATAAATCTTATTAAAATCTGCCTTTTATGGAGGACAATCTTTCTCAATTCTTTAATTTGTATCATTTTTTGTGAAACGGATTAGTTCATTCAAAAGATGAACTTAATTCACACCAGCCTTGTTAAATGTACATGTGTTTGCAAATGTAGCAAGGTTACGCAATATTGATATTTTAAAGCCATTAATGGCATCTAATGTGTATTGTACTGTACTGGCAGTATATTATGATGTATATTATAATGTGTATTGGCATCTAAGGCCTGCATCTGCCAATTCCTACATTCAATCGTCAGTGTTGTTCAGTCCCTGACATCACCAGAGTGTGGCACTGCACCCCTACATGCGCCGGCTCACATTTCCACATTATTGGGAATTTGGTGACGCTCCCTAACAGTAACTCTGAGAGGCAGCAGCAACTTCTGCATGTGGGGCTTTTTCTACAGCATTTGGCAATGGTCCCTAAAAGCAGACATGAGATACTGCAGCCCCAAGACAGACTGCTGAGGTGCAGGGCCTGGTTCAGTGCAATACAGTCATAGCCATTAGCTTCCTACATAGATCATATACCACACAGCAAGCCATGCAGCCTCAATCGCATTAAATAATGCACCTGCACCAATTGCACCAGTGTTGTAATGTACTAGCAGTGCAACAAAAGTCTTTACTAAAGCTTTTAACTGCCAGAGGCCACCAGAGGCCTCCAACGCATGTAAATAATCCACTGCAGATGAAACTGATATATAGATCTACGAAGTGCAGTTGAATATATATCAGCGACTACCGGCCCATGTGAAAATGCAAAAAACGTAACGCACTGCAAAATGCGAACATGGCGTTTATTCTCGCATTTAACAACATTCCGTGACATTATAGACGTTATATAGACATTATATAGACATTATATAGATGCGACTTTATTTCTTTATGTTTGTGGTTTAATTTCTTATTATTTATTATCTTGCAGTTGCATCAACATGAGGCCTCCACAGAAACTGGCGCCCAGAAGGTTTGCAGAACCATGATCCGTCCTTGAGCATTTATCTCTGTAATCATGAGTATACCCAGCTAACCACCTTAAGTTGTAAAAATGTTTTCCTAACGTTTCCATTTCCGTATTTTAAAAGTTCTAGGAATGTTTAAAATGATTTTATAAGATATATTGTTCATGAGTGTTATTCATTTCAGTCTGTAACGTTTCTTAAACTTTCCACTAACAACTTAAAAATAAGCTTTTGATATGCGATGCATAACATTTATAAAACATTTTACTAACGTTACTACACATGTTTTCGAACTTTTAAAGAACATTAGCCAATCGCCTGAGAACATTCCCTGTTAGCAGGATCGGCCCACATTTACGTGGGTTATCGGTTTATTTACACAATGTGAAAAATGTCTAAATAATATAACAAAGAATCAAATAATATTCGTTTTTGAATGTTTTTGTGTGTGTTTGTGGACTCACCAGCGCTCCAGAGCTGAGCAGGATCATAAAAATGATGAGGGTCTCAAACCAGTTGTGCTCCACAATGAGGTAGCAGGTTTTCCTCAGAAACCACCAGTACTTCCCCCAGCCCTCAGTAATGGGGACGTCACAACACTTGTAACGTGCCACGCAGGCTGAAAAACACAGTACACACAAACTGAACATACAAACACGACTGACTGCAGTGAATCTTCACGTGTAATACACCCACACAAATCATGTTGGAGATGTACAATTACAATCCAACAAACTCACCATCAGTCCAGCAGGCCTCTGGGTCCAAGTATTCCTCCACCACCTCTACCACAGCCAGTTCCTCCTCATCTGGCTTTATATCTATAGTGCTTCCCTCAGAAGAGCTGGTGTCATCCAGCTGTTGAGGGACAAAACAGATATATGTATTCATGCGTTTAGTGAGAGCTGGAAAATTCAAGGTCATCATAAGGTGCTCTCCAAGATACCTGCTCTCCAGTCACTGCTTATCCACCTAACAGTGAACATTGTTAGAACGCTGGCTTAAAGTTCTCCCAAAGTTATCAAAAAACGTTCTGCAGTTAATGTTAACAGAGCGCTTTTTTAACATTACATATATTTCAAAAACGTTATTTTTAAATGGCTAGTGGAACGTTTTTAAAAAAGTTTGAATAATGTTTTAATGACCAAGCAATAACGTTAATACAACGTCTACAAAAACGGAAGACGTTTGTGCAACTGAAAGAATTTGTGCAGTCCTAGAACATTCAAAATAGCATTTTTAATGTTTTTGTTACTTCATGGAAACATTAAGGAAACGTTCTTAGCTGTCCTTGGTCCTGGTGACTTCCTACGCTAAATGGGAACAACCTACTGTTCTGTCAGTCCACAGAACTTCATATGAGTGCATTAGTATTAGTAAGTCAATAATCTAACTAGTTCATTACAAACTGAGACCAGACGTGTCCCAGCACTAACCTTCACTGGTCATCTGGGTATCTAGCTTAATTAGTATTCATTCTTCCCAAGCCATAATTAACTCTGACTCAGCATTCACAGAATTAACAAGGTTGAGAGCCATCATCTACATATGCAAATTAGACAGTGATGAATGACTTATTGCAGCAGTTTATGCAAATTAGGCAGTGTTTACTGATTTACATTTGTTGGGTATTATGGGATTGCATGTGATCATGCCTGTATTTACTTCTGAGAAAAGCTGCAGAAACGCTATCAAAACACAATGGCAGCAACATAGAGGGCAAATATTACTAGGCAAGATCTATGTCAGTTATAAATAATATAATAACTGCATAACATGATTAAACATTTGAGAAAAATCGCAACATAAGGTCAATTTGTTGTGATGTAGTGTTGCTTTTATAGGGATTAATTAAACAAAGATTTAGATCATTAATAAACAAAAACAGCTATGGGGTAAAATGTGTCAATGACACGCCCTGTAGTGACGTTTAAAGAGTGTAAAATAAATATCTGACATAATTTTTCTCACTATATTTAAGTGCCGTTAAAGTAAAATACAAAATCTAATATTCCATTTAAAATGATGCTTCTTAGAAATTTTGTCGGAAATTCAATAACTTATAAAAGAATGACAAAAAAAAAGGACTAACAAAAAACTACAAAATGAAGATTATAATCAGATTAAAAAAAAAATACTGGTGAGCCTAATTATTGTAATCAATACATATTAGGCAATGATGAATAATAAATGTTTGAAATAAAAAAATACTTTCATGAACAATTGCCCCATCGTTTTAATTATTATAATAAATTACATAATTATAATACATACATAATAAAATGTCATATAAAACAATTCCTCATCAACCTGCAAGCAATAACGATATTTTGAACCTGATAAAAATGCAAACACACAAACAAACAGCTACATACATACACAGAAATTCACACACACACACACACACACACACACACACACACACACACACTCAAACATAAACGCGTTCCCTCGCGGTCAAGTCTGTACTGGAGGGCCTGACTGTGATCAGAGCAGGCCGGGATGACACAGCAGTTTCAGAAACCCTTAATCGTCAATGCACACACGGTACTCAAAAGTGTCAAAAGCAAAACCTCAAAGAACCCTCACACACCACCACTGCGGTCCTCACTGACTCAAAAACGAACACCCGCCCAGCAACGCTCTGATTGGCTAACAAGCATGATCGACTGTGATGCCATTGGCTACATGCACAGCACGCATAGTCCTCAGTTCTGGATCTGTTACGTTTTAACTGGGTCAAGGTGACCCAGTCTTTGCACAGAGACCGGGACAAAATTGAAATACACAGTGCCATTTTCATGGTTAATGAAGGCAGGTTGTAAAGGTTTTAAATTTTAAATGTGAGTTTGGATAAAGCTATACCGGATATTTGTTGTTTACTGGTATAATCTGGTCCCTATCCACATTTCCCTAACATTTCCATTAATTAACACAAATGTTAAAAATGTTATTTTGAATGTTCCAGGAATGTTCAAAACGTCCAGTTTAATAGGATTTGTATTATTGCTTGATTTTAAGAACGTTATTCAATCACTCTTTTAAATTCTGTAACGTTTTTAAAGCGTTCCACTAACCACTTAAGAAAAATGTTTTTTTATACAGGATACATAACATAAAAAAACATTCTAGTAATGTCACCGCACAAATGTTTGATAACTTTGGAAGAACTTTTGGGGAACGTCAGCCAGCATTCCGAGTACGTTCCCTGTTAGCCGGGTGGTAGTGTGTGAGAAACCGAGCTTCAATGTTGTCAGTCTTTTACACACACACACACACACACACACACACACACACACACGCACACACAGCATTACATCATCTGGTGGCCGGCATCTATTCTTTGGCTGAGTGGCTCAGCACTCAGCAGTGGCAGCGGGGTAATAAATCACAGGAATAGCACAACTCAACATTCTTCTGCTGCCTGCAGAGCCCTTAATCCACCCGTGCTGCTGTAATCTGCAGTGTGTAATTAACTGCTGACATTCTCTTTATCTAATAACACTCAATAGACAAAAACTGCTGTGATCGGATCACACCCCTGCACACCATACTAGTGTAAGTCAACACTACCCTGCACACCATACTAGTGTAAGTCAACACTACCCTGCACACCATACTAGTGTAAGTCAACACTACCCTGCACACCATACTAGTTTAAGTCAACACTACCCTGCACACCATACTAGTGTAAGTCAACACTACCCTGCATACCATACTAGTGTAAGTCAACACTACCCTGCATACCATACTAGTTTAAGTCAACACTACCCTGCATACCATACTAGTTTAAGTCAACACTACCCTGCATACCATACTAGTTTAAGTCAACACTACCCTGCAAACCATACTAGTTTAAGTCAACACTACCCTGCACACCATACTAGTTTAAGTCAACACTACCCTGCACACCATACTAGTTTAAGTCAACACTACCCTGCATACCATACTAGTTTAAGTCAACACTACCCTGCATACCATACTAGTTTAAGTCAACACTACCCTGCATACCATACTAGTTTAAGTCAAGCAATAAAGCACTAACACACTATTTTCTTCACGGTCGTACTAGTTAACGGCAGTCGGATAATCTGATAATCATATTTAGGAAACTGTCTTTTATTAATATGTGAAGCTGTGATGTAACCTCAGGAAATAGATAACGTCACCTTTGATCCTGCTATGGAATGTTAGACGGTAATTTTTCCGTCTTTGCCAGCACACAACAAACGGCATAAGTCAACTCTGTCCAACGCAAACTGATGCTAAAAGCGCTGTGGACTCAAAATGATGATCCTCGTGCTTTCTGCAGTAAGCAGCAGTAAGCCATTTTCAGTTCCTTAAAGAAAACTGTCTACGCCACGTACACTTT
The DNA here is from genome assembly GCA_036877585.1 of Botia kubotai. Taxonomy (NCBI): domain Eukaryota; kingdom Metazoa; phylum Chordata; class Actinopteri; order Cypriniformes; family Botiidae; genus Botia; species Botia kubotai. Next base: position 11,733 of record JAZGTI010003768.1, on the reverse strand, counting down.
TCCAACGGCTTTGCTTCATCGCGATATATATAAAAAATCATTCAGGATTTTCTATTTAACAACCTCAGTGTTTTTTTACAATAACGTCAGCACCAAATGATCAAGACGTACTTTTAACAAGGACATACATATCAAGATAATACAGTATTAATCTGAGAGTTTAGAATAAACCTTTTAAACTGTTTCTTTTACATTTGTAAAAACACATTTTTTACATCTTTGAACAAGACATCTTTGTACATCTTTGTACAGCCGGTCTAAATGCATCTTTACACACTGCAGTTCTGCAGTCTATTTGGCTGCCTCCAGATTCTCTATATTTAATGCAATGCCTCATAAAAGCTGTATTAAAATATGCCGGCTGGGATGCGCCTTATGACGCCCCTTGATATCAGAACTGACATCAAACTCATTCCAGCCCGTCCCTTCAACTTCCCTTCCCAGCTAACAATTTTAGGTCGTAAGAACGTTTCCCTAAATTTCCCATCAAGTAACAAAAATGTTATTTAGAATATTCTAGTATTGTTCGAAACGTTAAGAAAGCGTTCTACTAATGTAACGGCAAGAATGTTTTTGATAACTTTGAGAGAATTTTTAAAGAACATCAGCCAACATTCCCTCAACATTCCTTCAACATTCCTTCAACATTCCCTCAACATTCCCTCAACATTCCTTCAACATTCCTTCAACATTCCTTCAACATTCCTTCAACATTGAAAATGTTCCCTGTTCTCAGAAAATGTTCCCTGTTCGTGCTTCATACTCACATCTTTGCTGTTTTCCACGTCCGACTCGCTGCTGAAGTCCTCCGTGTTGAGGTTCTCAAAGTCGGACTCTCCTACAGCGATGGGCACCCGCACTGTTAGATTGGGGTTGTGGATGAAGGACATGGGTTCCTCATCAATCATGTACTTGCCCACGCTGCTGCCGATGCCACTTGTGGTGCCATTACCATTCTTGGGGAAGTTCAGATCTCCACATTTGATGTCCACCCCAGTGTGGTTCCCCATGAGGTTGAGTTTTTTGTCATACATGTCGTCGAGAGGTTTGTCTTCATCCTCCAGAGGTTTCTTCTTCAGAACGTGGTCCATCAAAATTCGCACGTGAATTTTGGACCAGGCGATGCCCTTCTTGATGCGAATCACCGAGATCTGCAGGTTGTTCATCTCGCCATCGTCGTCTGTAGCTGCCAGATTATCAGCGCTGAAGGAGCTGAGCAGCAAGGCCAAGAAGAGGTTCAGCACCTGATCAAGAGAAAAATGGGTTCTTTATATCAGTACATCTGGAGACAATGACAGGACCTTCTGATGCACTTGAACACTGAAGTTCATGAGTCTGCATGTTCTCAAGATCATGAGGCGTCCCACTGATCATTTTATGGTTCAGAAAGGTGCTCAAGACCCCAAAAAAACCTACACTGCACTGAGAAGAGAACCACAAGGGCTGAAGGTGGCATTTGGGGCAGGACATTTGTACAAAAACAAGAAACAGGTGGAAACAGAGAGGAGAAAGCAAGAGGAACATGGAGAACTTTAAAACTCACCACTAGGTTTCCAATGACCATCACCATCATGAAGACAATGAGACACATGGACTGTCCAGCCACCTCCATGCAGTCCCACATGGTCTCGATCCACTCTCCACACAGCACCCGAAACACGATGAGGAACGAGTGGAAGAAGTCGTTCATGTGCCAGCGAGGAAGTTCACAATCTTGAGCGATCTTACACACACAGTCCTTATAGCTCTTCCCAAACAGCTGCATGCCCACCACAGCGAAGATGAAGACGATGATGGCCAGCACCAGTGTCAGGTTCCCCAAAGCTCCCACTGAGTTCCCGATGATCTTTATCAGCATGTTCAGAGTGGGCCACGATTTCGCCAGCTTGAACACCCTCAGCTGTATAAAACAAGTTTAGGATTATGTAAATATTGTACATACAAACTTGAAGAAGAAACTTGCCCAGCTAACAATTTTAGGTTTTAAAACATTTCCCAAATGTTTCTATTCGGGCACAAAAACATTCGAAATGTTACCTCTGAATGTTCTAGGAACGTTCCAAAAATCAAGTTCTTTAGATTCGAAGACTTTAAATGAACACTAAAAATGTTCCACTGAAAATGTTCCACCAACAAGTATAATGTATTTGATAGATTCGATACAGAACATTAAATAAGCGTTCTTCTAACGTCACCGCAAGAACATTTTTGATAACTTTGGGAGAACTTTGAGAACGTTAGCCAACGTCCTGAGAACGTTCTGTTAGCTGGGCGTGCGTGGACATGTACACACAGACGCATGGAGAGAAAGGAACCTTCACTAAGACGCACCAATCTGAAGGATCTGAGCACAGACAGGCCCTCTACATCAGCCAGGCCCAGCTCCACCAAACTCAAGCTTACGATGAAGCCATCAAAGATATTCCAGCCCTCCTGGAAGTAGTAGTATGGATCCATGGCTACCAGCTTGGCGAACATCTCGGCTGTGAAGATACCAGTAAACACCTGAGGGAAAAAGACAGAGAAGAGGAACTTTGAGGAACATCCTTCGTGTAATTCATCACTTCTCAAAATACAAATATGTTAAATTATATTATATTAATATAATATAATTATAATTTAATTATATTAAACCACATTTCATATATTTCCATATATTTCAACACACAGATTACATTTGTGCATGAGAAAACATCAAACAAGTCAATTTCGCTCTTTTACGATTATTAATTACCATCAGGGTTCATGGGAAAAAAACGGAACTGATTTCTGAACATTTTATTTTTTATTTATGAGAATGGCCCCTAGGTGTCAGTATGGAGTCTAAATCGCTTTCAGTGACATCCTCCTGTTACATAATCATGGAGGCGCAACAGTTGTGCTCCAGAACATTATACAAACTTAGTATTATAGGAAGTCTATATGAAGAATTATCTGAAAGCAACAATCTTACCAGGTTTCCGACAAAAAGCACCTGCTGAAAGTGTGGTGTCATGGGATAATGCTCCATAGCCATGAAGACTGTGTTCAGCACGATACATATGGTGATGGCCAGATCCACAAACGGGTCCATCACTATCAGGTTCACAATCTCCTTTATTTTTAGCCAGATTGGACAACACTCCCATATCAGGAACGTGTTGGCAAACTTATACCAACATGGCGGACATTTTCTCTGAGACTCCTCCAGTTCTGAGGGGATAAAGAGAATAATGAGAAGCAGAACGGTTTTAAGTTTATACATTTCCATAATAAGCACATCAACAATAACTCCTAATCAAATATTAAGAAGAATGTTGGCTGTAAGGTTGTAAAATTGTTTTCCTAATGTTGCCATTAACATTTTTGATATATGTAATATATATAAAGATAAACAGGTTCTACAAACATTTTTGCAAGAACGTTCCGAGAACGCTCTCTGTTAGCTGGGTTGTTTTGCGTGCGACAGCGAGAACTACGCGATAGCAAGACGTGATGTCTGTGCTGTTTTTGGGAACATTGGTCCCGGTCATTTTTGTGGAACCAGGAAATGGATCTGGTTCTGAATAAGAATTCAGAACCTATACATAACTGATGAACAGCCTGAGGGACTGATGTTAGAACATACCTTCCACCAGCGTGTTGGTGACAACAGTCATGGCACTGTTAGCTCGTTCTTTTCGGCTAAAGGAAGTGTTGAGCTGATCCACTGACACCATAAGAGAACCTGAGTGTTTCCTCTTCCCCTCTACCACCTCTGTGGTCTGAGGACAAAAGCCACATGAGTGAATTTAGAGAAGCCATTTTAGGAAGAAACTAATCCATGCCAACATACATGCACATGCTCACGATAAACAAAAGCACACGCCACACAGTGTCACCTGCTCAGATTTACACTAAGACTAGTTTACACCTAACCAGTCACACTAAGACTAGTTCACACCTCACCAGTCACACGAAGACTAGTTCACACCTCACCAGAATATTTGAGTAATTTTAATACAGTGATGCCTTGTAAACAGTAAAAAAAAGTCTTTAGACTTTAGTCATTAGAATTAATTTAGATATTTATTTTAGTTACATAGAGATCATTCATTTATTCATAACTGCAAAGTCTAGTTGCCTACATCAACAGGTTGCTAAAACAGAGGTTCCAAATCCTGCTCCTGGAGGGGCAGTGTCCTACAGAGTTTAGCTCCAACCCTAATTAAACACATCTGAAGCTAATCAAGGTCTTACTAGACTGATTAGAACTCTCAGGCAGGTGTGCTGAGGCAAGTTGGAGCTAAACTCTGGACGCTGGCCCTCCAGGAGCAGGATTGGGCACCCCTCGCTTTCAAATATCATGCAAGGTCAAGAAAACATTCACACACTGCACGAGACCCAGTTTTCACTGCCACTATGAAAGAGATTTAAATATCAATTTGGCCTGAGCAATATTATTCATGTTTGTGTAATGCAAAAATAGATTTGTTAAAATGAACTGTGCAATTCCATGACGACAGGTGCATGTTTAATCAAAGGTCTGAAACGGCATGCGGTTCAGGCGGGTGAAAACCGGGCCTGCGATCACGCATCCCACACAGGAGAGGGCGAAGAGAGTATAAGGATGTCAATCCATCATGCTAACTAAAATGGGGCGGAATGCTGTTACTGGAAGGGTTAGGACACATTTGTCTTGCATCACACTGTTTTAGGGGGGGGAGCAGAGTGGTCCTAAAAGTCCGAAATTTCATTTTAGTTCGAGATGGAATGTATTAGGGACAAGAAAATGAGATGTTTTGTGATTGATGTGAAGGTGTTAAGTGTGACAACATGGAGAATGTAAGCACAGCTCATGTTATGCAATCTTACGAATGGCAAAATTATATAAAAATGTGAACTAGACTGACGGTAGCTGCAAGAGAAAAATAAGTTTGAAGTTTAAAAATGTATGTTTATGAATGTACAATATTTATTAAACTATGTTACGTTCTATGACATTTTTATGTAGTCGCCTACGGACTAGAACGTTTAATTTTTTTGGGGCATTTTATTACCCGGTTTCTTGAGCCGTCACCCTGAGATGGTAATAAAACCATAAAAATTTATTACGATTTGTAATAAAATCGTATTTTCTAATATAATTTAATTGTATTAGAAATATAATATAATATAATTTTCGAATATTCTGACAGATATTAATATATTGTTTACAAAAATAACTTAAAACCTTTACGCCAACGGCTTCCGTTTAAAATCTTAGGCTCATGAGAAACATACCGGGCATGTGCATCAAAACCTTTGATTTGGAGTGTATGTGCACAAAGGGACCCATTGAAAGCTCTGCCGATTCTTTTTTAGATCAGCCATGCCATTCACAACAGGGAGACGGCTGGCAGGAAGTGGAGTCTGGTGGGAATGGAGTATAAAAGGACAAATAAAACAGAACTAAGAGAAGAAGAGGAAAACGAATCACTGAGGGATGGAGTAAGAACAAACAGTGCAGAAAAGGATAAAGTCAAGAGGGGGGAACAAAATCTAAACTGGGTTTGTAACCGGGCCACTCTTGTCATGCCTATACTCTGAACCTGCCCCCTGTGGATGTCCTTACACGGTCATCAGAAGCTGCCTTATCTATTTTCACCTCAGGCAGTAGACGGCCGGGCCCGATCAGAGACACCACACCGTTGCAATCCACCGTGCTGTTCCTCTTGCAGCCAGGGTGAGGCGCCAGAGGGTTGATGCGCGAGGAACCCTGACTGTATCCGCTGTAGCTGCTGCGTCTGTAAGGGACGAAGAGAGATCCGCGCCGGTCCTCGCTCTCCTCCACCGTGCTGTGCTCGTCGTCCGCGAACTCATTCTCCGAGCCCTTGACGCTAAAAATGCTGCTGCGACGGGACATGAAGGGCGAGCCGGGGATACTCAACAGAGACTTTGAAGGAAGAAGGTTGACAGGCACAAAAAATCAGTCAATAGAATCAATACAAGTCAATAAAGCAGCACAAGATAAACAACACAGCAGGCACAATTGCGTCCTCAGTTTATATCACAAATAAATCAGCAACAAGCTCTTTCACCAGAACAGAATAAATACATAAATCACTGACCAGTCAGTTACACATTTATTGAATAATTTAACATTCATCCAAAATTAAATTATTCGTGTTTTTTATGTTTTCCGTGGCACACAAAAGGAAAATTTCATTGACAGTTCACAGCGACCGCGCCATCTGCTGTCTGGTGCTTTATTGTTGTTGTTATTTCACATTGATTAGCTCAACTGCTTAGAAATAACTGCATAGTTTCTTCAAAAGTTTCTCTTTTGTGTGCGTTATACCAAAAAAAAAAACAACAGCACATAAGTTTGAAATGACATCAGGATGGATAAATAGCAATAAATAAATATTTTTCTGGACTATTCCTTTAAATACACTACGCAAAAACAAGAGGTTTTCCTCTCAAAAGATGCTAGCTGAAACCACTAATACTGTGGAATTCGGTTCGCTGAAATCCACTGATAATGCAGAATGCTAGTTGCTAGCGCGTGCATTTTCTCTGCGGTGCGCTGAGAGACTTCTCACTAATGCAGCGGTTGACCGCAGTGTATGCGCGGCAGAGTGAGGCTCAGATGCGTTCTCAGCGGGGACCGAGGAGCGCAGGGTTAATCTGGTAAACGGGTAAGACTGCATTACTGCACTGACGAAGGAGAAAATTCTTAAACAGATTTTCTTAAGATGTTATTTAAATATTCATAACGATCTCTGATAGTGGAATCACAGCTAACAATTTTAGGTTGTAAGAAGTTAGGTTGTAGGTTGTTTTTAAAAAAACGTCCAGTTTTTTATGTGACGTTGTAGTAACGTTACTGGTCTTTTATTAGAATGTTATTGAAATGTGTTTTAAAAAACCTTCCACTTACAACTTTTTTTTAATAACAGTTTTATATAGCATATATAAAGTAAAACAAAATGTTCTGTCAACTTTTTTGATAACTTTGGGAGAACTTTTAGAGAACATTAGCCAATGTTCTGAGAACATTCCCTGTTAGCTTGTTATTTCATGTAAACTACAGGAAACCAGGGCACAAACACCACCATGGGAAAATGTTGGGTCACACTATAATAATTATGTCATCAATGATTAGCTGATTATATGATCAAATCAGCTTCCAATTAAAGGCAGAGGTTGCTTAATATGGTGCTTTTATCCATTATAACAGTGGCTGGTCTGAGCCGAATTTGCAGGGTGTGGCCTGGAACCCATGAGTTCCTGTCTAAACACACTATATTACTGCCCTCATCAGATGAAAGATTTATAGTGAGTGGTTAAATAATTCACGAGCCAGTGAAAGTATGCTGTTTCCCTGCTACCCAGCTAACGATTTTAGGTTGTAAGAACGTTTCCGTAACATTTCCATTAAGTAACAAAAACGTTTAAAACATTATTGTGAAAGTTCTAAGAACGTTCAAAATGTCCATTTTTTAAATGCTGTATTAACATTGTTGATTGGTTACAAGAACGCTACATATGCCACATATCATTAGAGGAATGTTCTACTAACGTACTGCAGAAAGTTTTTTGAAAACTTTAAGAAAACTTCAAGAGAATGTTGGCCAACATTCTGAGAATTATCCCCGTTAGCTGGGAATACCACACATCTCTCTACAACAAGATGGAAGCAGTTCTCTGAGACAGGTGCTGGCTGCGTTTCGGAATGACTAAACATTCCTCATTAAACACTGACGTCGAATCAGAGAAAGGTGACACCTTAATTTACAGATGACAGAGAGATCATGCGAGTCAAAAAACCCACAACCTTCAAATTCTAATGTCCTAAAATACAATCCCATGATGCACTGCAATGAGCCAAAATAAATCCAAGATGGCGGCCAAGTCAAAAGAAATGATGATTATAAATAAACATGTATTATTAAATACGGGAAAGTACTATTATAATAATTATTCGAATATAGTGTCATTAGCTGAGCAACACACAAACGCAAAATGCCGCCTAAAAAGGCAGCGTTCTATATAGGCCATATAAAAACAGGGCAGCTCGCCAGGTTTTGTAACAGCGCTAATGAATGACATGGAAAGAATTACAGCAGCAGACAGATGCCCAGTGGTCAACAGCACTTCCTCCTCTTCTGATCTCTAAGTGTACGGTCAAGCACTTTGTCTAATCACACTGGTGGTACGGACGATGACTCAGCGGAACTACACGCAGCAGAGCAGGAGTTTGAGAGCTGGGCTGGGCTCAACGGAGCCGTATCAGAAAACAGAGGTTACAGCAGCTACTGTAACGTAACAGAGTGCGGCAGAGGCAGCACGAGTATAAGAATTACAGAATGTTGCTAACCCAGCACAAACTTTCGGTTGTAAGAACGTTTCCTCACCGTTTCCATTAGCTAACAAATGTTCTAGAAACTTTCAAAATTTCCATTATTTTAGACATTGTATTAATGTTATCGCTAGGTTATAAGAGCGTTTTTTTATTCTGTGACGTTCTAAAATGTTCCACTAACAACCTTAGAAAAATGTTTCTGATACATGATATGTAACGTTTAAAAAAGTTCTTCTAACATTATTGCAAGAAGGGTTTCGATAACTTTGAAAGACCTTCTCAGCCGACGTTCTAAGAACGTTTCCTATTAGCGGGCAATGCTGTTGACAAAATACAAATAATGCCTATCAATAAAATGAGGCACAGGTAAATCTCACGTTACATCCATTCAGACTACTGTATTTATCATATTTTATGTTGCATTGAATGATAAATGTTGCAATATGCTATTAGCTAAGCTACTTCGAATTTATATAGAAACAAAAATGAACTTCCTAAAACTAGTAAGGAAATATCAGAAGTGGATATAATAAATAGAGAATAAATCTGTGATGATGAGCAAGAACTGACATCTTAAATCAATGCTATTAACTGTATATTTACTAACAACGCATACAGTACATATCCCGCCCTCACCTGGTTTATTATCGAGGCCTTCCGCCCCAGCCGGTTGTCACGGAAACGGAAGCGGCTTCTTTTGCTGCCGTCGTCGGATTCCGACTTGACCACCTTCTCGCTGTCGCCCTTCTCCTCCTGTTCCTTCCGCCACTTTTTCTTTCGGTTCCTTCGCTCCTTGGCACTTTTGGAGCTCAGCTTGGACACCTCCGAGGAACTGCGGGACAGACGCCCTCCACCATCATCCTCGACGGCATCCTCAGAAACCGTGCCTGCCGAGGTTGCCATGGCGTTTGCCTGGCAACGAGGTAGAGCAGAAAGAGAGACAATATAAGAGGCCAGAGAACATACGCCACACGGACAAAAACCAGCTTCAAAACGTTGGGAATTAACAGGGAGCTGCTATCATGGCTTCCAGTCTTATAAGAAGACTTTCCACTAGATATTGGAACACAGCCGTAGAGATTCGTTCCCTTTTAGAGCATCGGTAAGGTCAAGCACAAATGTGGGCCTAAGGGAACCTGTTAGTAGGACCTAACAGGGCTTACTACAGTCTAATACAGTTACATGTATGTGCGTGCCCATATGCATACTTGTGCCTCCTCCTGCTGTTTCTTCAGCTGCTCCAGCATGGCTTTAAACTCCGCCTCCTTCTGTTCCGCCTCCTCCATTGTGGCCTGGTTCTGCTCCTCATAAGCCATGGCCACCACAGCCAGGATGAGATTCACCAGGTAGAAGGAGCCCACAAAGATCACCAGCACAAAGAAGATCATGTAGGTTTTCCCCGCAGCTCGCAAAGTCTAAGAAAGCGGAACATTTCATCAGCGTTAACACTCAAAGACCTAAAGCTCATGAGCTCAGCGACCAATGTAATCAGAGCTGTGTTTTTAATCACGTTCTTGTCCTGTTGTTTCTTATTCGACTACCAGGAGTTAGAACATAGTTACACAAAATGTAACTAAAAGTGTGAAATAACCGTTTTGCAGGTAGGAGTCATAACCAAACATCATTTCGGCAATAAACAAAGCACGCTCCAGTTTAAAACGTCTATCCTTCCCATAAAAGAGATTTCAAGTTATTTGCATAAACGGAGAAATGTTTGCGCACCAGCTGGTACAAATTTTCCCAGAAGTCTTGAGTCATGAGTCGGAAGAGAGCGAGAAAAGCCCAGCCAAAGGAGTCGAAGCTGGTGTAGCCGTAGTTTGGGTTTCGTCCGGCCTTCATGCAGGTGTAGCCCTCTGGACAGCGCCTACACACACACACACACACACTTACATTTATACACGTTTCCTGTTATGCATGATTTTTTATATGAATTACACCCTAAATAAATGCAAGGCTTTAAACATTATTTTTTTTACTGATACAGTAGTTAGTGCTCAAAGTGGTCTGGTACTTACAGTGTGCAGGTCTGGCAATCATGCCGATCAATATTAATATTTATGATAGACGTATTTACATGTGTGCGTTTGTGTGCGTTTATGCACACAACAGGAGTACCAGCACTGATTTATGTCCACTTTGAGCACTGTTGGTAGACGAAATGCTGTGCGTGTGTGTGTGTGCAGTGTGTGTGTGTGTGTGTGTGTGTGTGCGCGTGTGTGCGCGTGTGCTCCTCACCCTGAGTCTGAGCTGTTCCCACACAGCAGAGCATCCAGCATGCCAGGCAGGAAGTAAAAGTTTGCTGAAAGAAGACGAGAGCTTGTTACACATTAACTTCATGCCTTGGAGATTTGCTAGGAAGTTCAAGTTCATGAATACAACGTCAAAACATTTGACATTTTGAATGTTTCTAGAATGTTCAAAATATCATTTTTTAATATTTTTGTTACTTAATGGAAACGTTAGGGAAACCTTCTTAAAACCTAACACTGTTCGCTGGGAATGACTTAAATACAGTGTCGCACCATTTCAGTGTTTTACCTCGTTAAACCGGACAGTGATAGCATATGATAAGTAAATAAAACCTGAAAATAGCACACTTACAGGGGACACAATTGTATAGGGACTTTGCAGCGAACAGCAGTGAGACCTCCGTTTACTTACTGTCATTCATGATGTACTCATTGAAGTCAAAGCCCCTGCTCCCATTGGCCAGGTAGGTTTCGGTTTGGTTGATGGGCCAGATGACACACTTGTGTCGCAGATTACCCATGAACAGCTGCAGGCCGATGAGGGCAAACACACTCAGACAGAACACGGTCAGAATCATCACGTCTGACAGCTTCTTCACTGACTGGATCAGAGCACCCACGATGGTTTTTAGCCCTGTGGAAAGAGTAGGAAACAAACACAGGGAGGAATATACAGTCTGCTACAGCTGCTTTACTGTGACCGCTCATAGCTGTGCAAGAACACTCACACACACCGGGCAACACAAATGTGTGAGCACACACAACATATACAGTATATAAATAGCATATATACACAATTAATACCACTTACCCCGTAAATGTCGGACTTATTTCCAAAATTCCAAGATTCTTAGTTTACATTTTATACTGCTTTCAATTACAATTACAATTAATATAATTATTTGTATATAGCAGATGTTATATATATATATATATATATAAAGTATCACATATTTGTTTTTCTTAGCCTAGTCAGGAGGTTCCCAGCTAACCCTTAACCTTCTCAGAACATTGGCTAACATTCTCTAAAATTTCTTTTTAAGTTATCGAAAACATTCTTGCAATACCGTTAGTAGAATGTTTTTTTTTAAATGTTATGCGTCATATATTTTAAAAACGTTATTCTTAAGCAGTTAGTGGTACATTTGTAAAAAAGTTAGATTTTAAACGTTTAAAAAA
>JAZGTI010003767.1:0-21692 GCA_036877585.1 Botia kubotai | reverse complement strand
TAACGTTTTTCTAACCAAGCATTAACATTAATACAATGTCTAAAAATCTGCTTTGAATGTTCCTAGTACTTTCAGAATAACATTTGTAACGTTTTAAAGTGTTACTTAATGGAAACGTTAGGGAAACATTAGGGAAATGTTCTTAAATCCTAAAATTGTTAGTTGGGAAAGCATATATATATATATATATATATATATATTTTATAATATACTTATATGGACAATATGCCTGTTATGCACATGTGTGCTCCATTAATGCTTCCCATGTTCTTGCTGCTATTTCATTTTTCCCTTGCCCAGCACCCCCCCTCTCTCCCCCATCAGCAGCCCAAAGCAGAAGTGGTCCTCTCTGTTAGGGCTCTTAATGTAAATTACATTTCTGTGGCCATTATCCTGCTTCTTTTCCAGAGAGTTCTGTTAGTACTACATGCCTCGGGCCCGCGGCACCCGTTGAACCCGCGCAGCCGAGTCCACCCCCGGGAGCGCGGCAAAATGCTTATTCAACAATCACTTGCCATAAACATGCCTAATGACATTTTAGAGGCAAAAGGCCTATGTGGTTTTTAATTCATATTTAATGGTCGTCAGGCTAAATAGGTGCACTATCCTAAATGAGAACTGTGCCTTTCACTCTCTCTCACTCTCTCTCTCTTTGCTTGCTTGCTCGCTCTTACTTAGGACTGACTGAGATCCTGTAATATTTTCACTTTTTTATCTTATATATAGTTCATTATATATATCGAAAGATGTCTGTAGATTTATGGGCAAACGTGTTACACCATCAAACTCGTTTTACTTCGAAGTGAAACGGCATATACAATGAGACTAGGGCGGGACTTGATTTTATCAGTTGGGAATTGGCTAAATTGTGAAACGTGGGCGTTACACACTGGAATGTAACAAGGTGATTGGAGGGGAGGAGCAAGAGGGATTTGTGATGTCATCTGAAGATGAAAGCCATTTCAGAGACAGAGCTTTGTAAACTGATTTAAAACATGGAACAAAGATTACACAACATAAGATCATTATAAAAGAAAACAGCATCAATTGTGATGTCACTTCGACTTTAAACAAGCAGCCTGAATCTAGCAGCACAAACAAAACACCATCATTGCCGAACAGCAATGCTGTTCTTGTGTTATTATTACAGTCTCTCTCTCTCTCGCTCGCTCGCTCTCTCCAGACAGGGCTGAGGCGCTGAAATGTAAATAAATCTATCAGGGCCAGGAGCTCCAATATCACGTTACCACTCCTTACAATCAAGAGCTTTTTCATGCCACCCATGAGGGCCATTCTTGTAATGCTAGCACACAACAGAGGCCCGCAAATCATCTCTCTCTCTCTCTCTCTCTCACACACACACACACGCACACACACATTGTTATTTCTCTTTATAAATTCTCCTTCGATAACTCCCTGCTCTCCCTGTAGGCTGACATCTTGAGAGAGCAGAATGCTGGGCGAGCGAGGGGGCCGGGCTGTCTGGACTGTGACTCTTATCTGCCCGAATCTGCTTTAGGCTCATGTTGTCACTACACAAACATGTTGGAGTACATCTGAACGATGAGACTATCTCCAGCCATGATCAATGTCAGGCTCGGCACGTATTGATCTGTCCTTGTTGGCACGGCAGCGCTCTGACCAGGAGCGGAAAACTGCTTAGAAGGGTCAGTGTTGTTTAGACAGACAATTGAAGGGGTCAGATGCTACGGGTAAACACAGAGTCTGTAGAACACACCCTCTCTTAGGAGGTAAAAGCAGGTTAAGCTTGCTTCATAAATGCATTTCGCACACATTTTGATCCAAAGTGACGCTGTATTTGGGGTGTATGTTTGTATAAGTACATTGTCTCTGGGACCCAAACCTGTGACTTTTACATTGTTAGTATCAAGCTCTGCTAGTTGCGCTATTGTGTCATAATCTGTCAGAATTTTTTTTTAGAACTAGAATTAGTTACTTGCATTGACAACTTCAGATAATGAATAATAAATCTGATATTTATGTACAGGAATGAAATGGAATATAATTGTGGCTATAAACTATTATATGTGTCTCTTAAAAATAAACGTTCTTAAAAGATTCTTCACAGCGATGCTATTTTTTGATAACGTTTAGAGAACTTTACCCAATGTTCTGAGAACGTTCCCTGTTACATGTCTGTCAGTAGTACGACAGCAGCTCTGAAAGACAGTACAAGTACATTTAGACTCCATTTCAGCTTCAGAGAATTTTGAAACTGCAGATGACTCATTATCAGTCCAGTGAATCACCATATGAAAAAAAAGTTTATTCGATTTTTTTCCTCACAAAATATTTCTATAAAGAGGCATCCTGTAAATCTGATCCCAGAAGTGCACAAGCGCGGCTGCTTTTAAGCATGAATGAGCGTTCCATGGCAGCTCTCCATCTGTGTAGAATTCCCAAAGGAGAATCCGTGCAGATCCCCGCCTCGACTCCCGCTGTGTCCATGCAACATTCCTGCATGCTTCCATGAGATGCACTCACTCAACACTCAACACTCAACACTCAACGCACCCAGACCCATCAGACAACATAATCTCAACAACGCAGCTAACTTTTAAGGTTGTAAAAATGTTTCCCTAATGTTTCCAATAAGTAACAGAAACATTAAAAGTGATATTTTGACAGGAACGTTCACGTTTTTTTAGCTGTTGTATTAACCGCTTGGTTAGAACAACATTCAAACTGTAACTTTTTCTACTAACAACTTCAAAATAATGTTTATGATATATAAAATGTTTTACTAAAGTTACTGCAAGAACATTTTGTAAAACGTTAGCCAATGGTATGAGAATGTTTCCTGTTAGTTTGGGAGTTTAATGACAAATGGAGGCTATTGGCGATTACACAATATAAGAGGCCTGCTCTATATTGTTGTAGAATGATACATTTCAGATTTACCTCCCTCGCAGACATCAAGTGAAACAATGAATAGTGGCTGTGTTTGTATGCCACTCGTTCTCGTTCTGCTGGGATAAACTGACTCTACGGTGTCCCAGAACTTCTAATAGACTGTAAGGCAACATAAATACACAAATATTTAAAGTGAGAGAAGTACCATCATCATCATTAGGCCGACACCAGGCTCTGCTCATCGCTCATTAAAAGTGATTTGTGCTCGAGCAGGTAGCTGCTTCCCAGCAGCATCTCTCTCCCCTCCACTCCTGTCTGCACGTCTCCTCACACGCTGGAAAGCAAACACGCTGGAGGATAAATGTTGTGTTGACAGCACAGGTCAATTCATCCTAATTATCTGTCAACCACCCAATCATTTCATACATCATGTGTCCCGGCAATGCAAAAACATGATGCATTCAAAATGGTTTTCTGTTTTCATAAATCATTATATCATAATATATATATATATATATATATATAATAGCATGGCTGCTGTAGCCCTAATATGTGCTGACAGAAAATAGCTATATTGACCCAATTATATATCAAAGCTGCAATATATTACATTTTCTCTCTATCACCATCTCTGTTTAAACCATGAAATTGCACGTTACTTTACGTACTTTTCTTTACGCACGTTGAAATTAAATGAAGCCAAACTGACATTTTCTGGGAAATCAGACCTGACAGTCCAGATTAAAATTCTAAAAATGATCAATTATAAATCATCATTATCATTGTGTATGACACACAAACTTACCGCTGTGAATCAGGGTAAGGAGATCGCGTTGAACACTGATCTGTTATGCATTTGCTCAATAACTGATTATTTTTAATTAATTAAAAAAAGTTACCGATTGCAGCTTTAAATACATATGTGATAGTATAGTGATGGATGAATATAGATCTGTGTCTATCTCCGCCATCTGTCTATCTCTAAGTGGCTGGCTCTGAGCCAACAATAATCAACAACGTGGAGCAGAATTTACTGTATAAGTACAGTAAACTTCTGGCTCAACCTGACTAATGTGACGAGAGCTTTTGGTAAGATCTTCTGCATGCACAGACCAGTCTTTCACCAGTACACAATCAAACATCCCAGTAAATGTTTTAGATAATAACAGAAAATGTCCCATTGCTGTATTTTGAAGCAGCTTCCATTTACTGCAAAATCATTGTTGGCTTATGAATAAATCATCAGGCATAAGATTATAATGCATCAAGCCATACTGCCCATTGCCTGCAGACCTTTAACCCTTGATAGGTTATGAGATTAATCAAAGAAAATGCATCACTCACATATTTGGTTAATGTTTGGCCCCACATGCCAAACCACGAGAAGGATCAGCTGTACACTTCATGAGGAGATGAGAAGTGTTTATAATCTTAGTCCAGCACCAAAACATTCATTTGACTATTTTATATATATATACTGTATATATAATATATATATAGGACTGATAATATTATTAGCAATATTGTTATGAGAGAGCTAATAGCTATGAGAGAACTTCTAGAGAACGTTAGCCAACATTCTGAGGACGTTAGCTGTTGGTTGGCTTGGTCTTGTAGAGGGTCTTGCTGTAAAACTTAAAAATAAATAAAATGTATAGAAGAATATCTTCTCTGACGAGCTGTTTACTGAGTCAGAAACAGAGAAATGAAAAGACCGGTTTGTAATTTTCAGTTTCCTCAAGGATCAGACATGCGGGACGTTTCAAATCTTCTTGTGAATGCCAATCCGAAGACCTTCCGAAGCTCTATTCAGATTCACAAACAAGCCTATTGTCCAGCCTGGTCGAGGACCTTGGGTTTTTTAGAATGCTTTCATTTAAAAAATGGAATACTATTTTTGCATTGGGGTCAATCATGTAATTGGGCTACTTCATAATGATGCATTCTGATGTCTGAATGGATTCAGAGCAAGACCGGCCTCTTGTGAGGTATATAGGATCAGTCGATAGAGAGGGAATCGTTTTTGATTACTCGCCCGGCTCTGCCCTTTTTAATGCCTCTTTTATTTCGAATATTTGCAAGAAGCGATGCGGATGATGGCAGAGCCTCCTTGAACATAGAAAGGCACATAATGAAATCATTATGCTTTAATTTCGGTTAAGAGGGGCAGTGGAAATTAGATCGTACGCGCGAGCTAATAAGTGCGAGAGGTGCGCGGATGGCGCGGGAGGCCGCCCCAGCTAACGGGGAACGTTCTCAAAACGTTGGCAAACATTCTCCTGAAGTTCTCAAAAATCGCTCTTGCATTAACATTAGTAGAATGTTTTGCAATATTATCATGTATATCCAAATTGCTATTCTTTACATTTTAAAATACAAATACAACACAAAATGTTTGACAAGCGCTCTCAGAACAAGCGATAATGTTAATACGATGTCTAAAAAACTAGGCGCTTTGAACGTTCCTAGAACTTTCAAAATAACATATTTCACGTTTTTGTTACTTAATGGAAACGTTACGGAAACAGTCTTACAACCTAAAACTGTTAGCCAGAGAGATGAGCAGGGGATGCTGCATGGTCATTAGTCTTTGGCGAACTGTAGCTCTCAAAAGCTCCTCGAGTTTCGGTTCATCTGCATAGAGACGGATTCTTGTATCCCTAATGAGAGAGCCGGGATACAGTTACATTATCAGAACCCCCAGCAGCACGAGTCAATCGATCTTCACGTTTACCCCAGTGAGTCTCACTAACGCTGCTGTTCTGAATACTATGATTTGGGTGTTGATGGGTTTTTGTTCCTGGTATAGAGATGATGTGGAGAATGAGGCAGAGGCTGTTAAACTGAAGTCGGCCGCACCCTGCGCTGCTCACAATGCACTGTATCAGTTTGTTTAAAAAGCTGCTTTGTTTGTAAGCTTTCTTTTAAATCAGTAAATATAATGTACATGTGGTTCGATAACAAAATTAATCTTTGTATCTGTTGCGTTAATATTTTTAGCTATGCTCCAAAATGTCCTTCAAAATACATTCACTATTTTATACATTTAGTTGCAGGTACTGTTATCCAACATACATTTTCAGTAAACGTTATTCTCTGGGAATCGAACCCGTGACCTGGCATTGCTCGCACCCTACACCCCATCAGTACTGGTTCAATACTTGCTTTGCATGATCATGCACTCTGAAAGAGTCCCGGCAAAACCAAACAACGGTTTAACAGCCAAAATCAAGCATTACTTTTACAGTATATGTGTAATAAAGGCAGGGCAGTCAACAGAGGCTAGCAATCGCAGGCTAGCATAAGATTCCGCCCCCTCTTTGTAAAACCATTTCTGCAGCTAAACTGGTGCAGTAAAGTGTTGGCATTGCTTATGGGTTTGATTACTAAGGGAACACACCTATTGATTCAATGTATATTGTGCAGGACCTTGAATGCACTGCAAGTCACTTTGGGTAAAAGCTGCCAAAAGCAACCTATAAAGAACCTATGAAAAGAACCTATAAAGCAAAACGTGATCTGAAAAGCCTGCGCTAGTCAAAAACTTCCTTAAGCAAAAAAAAAACAATACAACAACAAATGGTTTTTGATATCAAGAGAGTTATTTGCTAGACCCAAGAATCATCCTAGAAACTGCTTAGCAACACCTTAGCAACTGTGTAGGAACCACCCAGAACACTCAAGCAACTGTCTAGCAACTATCACATGCATAGCATCAAGCTAAAAAATAACCATCGGGTTAATGTTTTCGAGAGTTATTTGCTGGACCTTAGAACCACCTGCTTAGCAACACCCTGCTTAGCAACACCCTGCTTAGCAACACCCTGCTTAGCAACACCCTAGCAACTATATAGCAACCACTCAGGAAACCCTTTTAATTGTGTAACAAAATGCTAGCAATCACTCAGAAAACCCTAGCAACAGCAACAGCAACAAACCCAGAACACACTAGCATCTGGACTCTTCCAAATATTTTTAGCCACCCATCACATTTTCTTCAGAATCGACTGCTCGTACAGAGAATATACAGGTGAAATGAGTTGCAGTCACTACACAAAGCTCACATTGTTCGTTTAATTTAATATGACTCATGCGCTAACCGCATATGCAAATGCAGCGCACGCAGGTCGATGGCCGTTGCTTTATTGTGGGTGGCAGTGGGCAGCAGTATATAGTGTATATCTATATATTAACCACTGCAGGTGTAAAAGCCTTTCCTTGTACTCATTCCAGCAGAGCTTTTACTCTCCTGCACTCCGCTCTGCTCTCTCTGTGTGACAGGACATTAGTTTAATGTGAACTGAGCATTGTTTTAACATCTGACACATACGGCCCCTGTAGTCAGGTGACCTTCCCCTCCTGTCATAACACAACGTCTATCGCTTCAAAAATCACCGCTTTTTATTAAAAATGTCATGTGGAAATAAAGGGCTTGTGGTTCCACGAAAAAGCACTTTTATTATAGTAAAAAAACTTGTATTAATAAATATTAAACACATACTGTCAGTATAACGCTGAAAACAGATGCAACTGTAATTGTATTTCAAATGTTATCTGGACGTATTTGGAAATAAATTTCTAACATCCGTTTGACTAGAATCGTAAAATCAGGTTTTAATAGATGAGGTTTCTATTTCTGATACTGCAGTGGCAATTTTGTATTATTCTTGGTATATATAAAAGGATTGACTGTATATATTATACACGGGTAAATATTGAATTAAAAACTATAAAGCAGACAGGACACTCAAATGTCGGTTCAAACACAACCTGTGAATATAAAAGTCATGTTTCCTGCTTGTTTAGAGCTGCAGCCCATTAGCAGCAGTTTTTTGTGTGGGAGTGCTGAATTTGGCCTTTAATTCAATTATTCTCTGCTCTGATTGGCTTGGCAGACTTACTCAGCATATCCTGTTTAAACCTTCATTACTGAAGACATCATACGCCCAAATGTCACAGACTGGGAGGGTCCAGAAAAATTAATGACAGCGATGAAAATCAGCACTCTTCAAACGCTACCAAACGTCATATAAGAGGCTACAGTGAAAATAAATCTGTAGGTTTTGAAGCTCTGCAGGATGTGTGGAGCCCCACTGCATTATGGGTCTTTGGGCTGAAATGTTGAGATATATCGTATTGCAAAAAGAAAAAAATATCAGTCATCATTTACTCATGCTTACACACATCTTTTTAAACTAATATAATCTTCTTTCCTGTGCGGTCTATTACACCTGAAGAAAACAATGTGTTAATATGTGTTAAGCAAATATGTTCCAAAAAAAATATAATAAAAACATATGCTATAATAAAATATTGGTAAATTATATGTCACTTCTAAAAATAAATATTTAGGGGCTACATTTGAAAGGCTATCAATGGAAAAAAAATGATTTTTGGGTCCTGCTGATGTAGTTACGACACCTACCAGCAGGGGCTAACTGATCCACGCTAACTTGACACCCTGGAACAGATGCCTGAAGTGTTAAAAGTTCTAAAGAAGAACCATTAAAGTCGTCCAATGCAATCTGACAGACGCAAGCTTTAGTACACAGAATTTAGTCTTTTAGTTTTATGGAAGTTTACCTAAAAATGCCAAAGTTCTGCCATCATTTATTTGAGCTTCACACCATCTGTCTCTCCTTTACTTTTATTGTGTCAACTACTCAACTAGCAGGAAACGTTCTCAGATTTTGGCTAACATTCTTTAAAAGTTCTCTCGAAGTTCTCAAAACATTCTTGAAGTAATGTTACTAGAATTGTTTTTATGTAATATCATATATATGTATCAAAAACATTATTCTTAAGTTGTTCGTGTAACATTTAAAAAATGTTACAGAATGTTAAAAACGTACAAGGTTAATACAATGTCTAAAAAACTGGACATTTTAAACGTTCATTTTTAATGTTTTTGTTACTTAATGGAAACGTTAGTAAAATGTTGTTACAACCTAAAATTGTTAGCTGGGTGTCAGCGTGAACATTCTGTCAAACATCTCATAGATAAAGAAAATAAGTCACATGATGTAAGGAAGAGTAAATGATGGACAGATCTTTAGGGTTCTGGGTAAACTCACATGATTAGTCAGGTGTGGAGCGGTCAGCGTGGATATCTCAGCGAGAAAAGCTGTTTTTTTTAAAGCACACCGAGGGACTAATAACTGCAGCCTCTCCTCATCCTCACACTGCCGGTTTTAGCTCTCTTTACCAGAGCGAGGATGGCACAGAAAGTAATCAATGCATTGTGGAAGCGCACAGGTACACAGCTAGATGTAAAAAGGTAAACAAGCAAAGCAATAACAGAGTCCAGAATCTACAAAATGGTCTTAAAAGCCTCTTCAGCAGCTGAGCTTTTAAAGCGCACGAGAGATCGGTCCAAACTCCAGAGATGCTGTTTTAGGCCAGCGGGATGAAACACCAGCATAGATGGATTTTTCGCTCTCTCCCTCATTCTCTCTCTCTCTCTCCTGTCATACTTCTGTCTTGGCTGATCGTGATGAAGAGGGAACGAGGGCGGAAGTCTGGAGCCATCACTGGGTTCTGACTGCAGGAGAGAAAGAATGTTCTCTGGACCTGCCAGTAAATGTGGTCAGGGCACTATGACCTTTACTGCAGTACGTATAGAGGCTGTCAGAAATGGAGGTGGAGGTCATGATATTTATCCCTATGGGAGGACAAGACTGCAGTCACAGCAGTCGGCCAACAGCATGAATCCTCTGGATGCATCAGGAGCAGAAAGTCTTCAGGGTATAAGAACAGGGAAAACAGGAGTGGTTGGTCAGTAACACACCACAGGAAAGAAATAAACAACAGATCTAGATGTAAGATCCACCCAACTAACAATTTTAGACTGTTTCCTTTAAGTAACAAAAACATTAAAAATGTTATTTTGAAAGAGTTAGGAATGTTCAAAACGTCCAGTTGTATTAACGTTACTGCTTGGTTATAAGAACAGTATTCAAACAGTATTTAAAAAAAAATTCTGTATTGTTTTTAAAACGTGCCACTAACAAATTAAGAGTAACACATTTGATATATAGGAAAAAAACGTTCTATGTACATTACTGAAAGAATGTTTTTGATTACCATGACAGAACTTTTAGAGAACATTAGCCAACATTCTGAGAACGTTCCCTGTTAGCTGGGCAGACAGTATGTGGTTTATGTGATAAGAAGCCTCATGCTTGAATTTGTATCTCAGATTTGTCTCCTAAAGAGAAAATGACCTCAGTAAGAGTTTCAGACTCTTCAGAGTTCCTAAAACAAGCCTGAGATTTGTCAAGACACAAAATACTAAAAAAGGGGTCTCAATTTTTAATCACATCATGTCCCATTCACCTTACTGCTATAGTTCTACACTTAACAACTGTCTAATTTGTGTCTGTTTTTATTTAAGGAACTTCAGCGGAAACATCTGCAAACAGACACTTAATGAATAAGTGTTTCTTTAGGTGAGCGAAGACAAAGCAGGATAAAGTGTTCAGAGGAACGTTTACAGTAATAATTACCGATGAGATCTTTTCAACATCTCTGTTAAATAAAGACTCAGTGAAGGCTTTGGTCCTCAGCTTGCTTCTCCTGAATCACCTCTGGAGTTCCAGAAGAGACTTTTAGAGGAGATCAACAATGCTTCAGATCTGCCAACATATGAAGTGTGCAATCAAAACTCAGAGATTTCAGGAGCAGTGCCACAGTGACACAATAATCGGCAGAGGTTTCATATAACAGCTGTACTAAAACACGAAACCACTCAAAACACACACGAAACCGTACATATCACATATAACCTTACAGTCTGAAGATTCCACTGTGAAAAACATGATTTGCTCAAATCCATCTGAAATGATCACAACTGACCCTTTAAAAACCACAATGACGTTTGTCTGATGAATTAAACTAAAATGAAATTCCTGAATTTGCCATCTGAATTCTTGTAACTGCTGTACATGTTTTTGTAATTGTTAAACATTAAACCTTTTCAAATAAAAAGATGTTTGTCAAAAGCGATGTGAGATCAAAGGTCTGTCAGATGACAAACAATACTTTAAGGTTATGCTACAGACAGACAGACAGAGGAAGAAACAAAGAGGAAGTCTGAAAAGGCAAAATATTTTAAGAACAATGTCAGATTTCAGAATAAGTGACAATGGTTTTTGGGTGGCAGGTTTCCTCATGAGCTGAACGTTTCCCATCCCAGCTGGCTGATTCTAACAGGTGCAGAACTTCTGTTCAACTGTATCCACCTGCAGTTGATCGCCCACACTTATCTCACTTCTGCGAGTGCCACAAAGGTGTCTGGTGACCATTGCTTTCTCCTATCTCACACTCAACTAATGGACTGCTTGCCCCTCCCCTCCTGTTCTCCATCTCGGACTGGGAGGCAGCGAGAGGAGGCAACAGCCCACCGCTCCCCTGGGCCCTTCTAAACGGCTCAATAGCTCAGCTCCTGGATGGGATCATAACCCTGAGTGCTGGCCAAGAGAGAAGCCGTCTCTCCTAACGTCCAGAGTTTCTGCTTCAGTCGCTGCTGTCTCTGAAGCAGAGCGGAGATGCCCCGGGATACACACTCACTTGAACCCACGATGCCCCTGGCTGTGGTTCTGCTCCTTGTTCTGGTTCCACCAGCCCTGAGCGGATGTCCAGGTGCTTGCCGATGTTCCTTCGCCATGCTCCAGTGCCTGGAGACGGACGGGATCAGCAGCATCCCGGCACTGACGCCACAGGAAAGCGAAAACGTCACAGAAATGTGAGTTGAGTTTGGATCTTGTGTTTGATGAAAGTTTAGGTTTGTTTAGTTCTGTGCTGCTTCACTCCACAACAAGTGTTGCTTCTGAAACGAGATGGGACAGGGTGTGAGTTTAAAGACAACTGCCCCTTATGAATAAAATGAGGAAATGTGAAAAATCTGCCTGTAATTTGTTGTTTACACAGTCCCACGCTGGCTTAGAGAAAACATTTATCTTAACTGACCAACACAATGATTTGGGTTTATAAGTAGAAATGGAAAACAGGAAAGTGGCCTCAGGTTTTGGCTTTTGTGGAGCTTCTCTTGAAGAGCAACACTCGCTAACCAAACACAAGGAACCGATGAGAAAACGTCACCACATTAAGATTTGTGTTCGGATGAGTATTTCAGAAGATCCCTCGAGGTGCAGATGTTTTTACAGTAATATACCGTGTGTTTGAGAGCGCCTTACTGTGATGAGATCAGTTTAGTTCTTCATTCTTAATACAACTTTGTTTGACTCTGACGCACATGTTTACAGTAGGTGACATAAACGCCACACCACTCGCTCCCTCTCTGTCACGCATCATCTCTTGTCTTTTGCTCCAAAAACATTTGTAATTCTAATGTAAAGATATAGTAAAATGTCAGCGGATTTACTGTACGTGACCTTACTATATACATTTATGAACATATAATATTTTAACAGTAAATTTAGGTACAGATGCTGTAATTATGCTGTAATGTACAAGAGTACACAACTCTCATTATGAAACAATGTATCACATTTGTATACAGTTGTTGTAGAACTTTTATTATTGTTATTGTATACATTTATATACATATATATATATATATATATATATATACACACACATATACATGCACATATATATATATACATACACACACACGTGTATATAAATATAAATAAAATATATCTATAGAAATCTATGCACAATATATAGAAATCTATATAAAATATACATATGCAATGTACACACACACATTCTATATGTATCTATATGTCTTAATGCTTGACATATCTTGTGTGTTTGTGTACTGCGAGTACACTTGTCTAAATTGGATTATATCAGCTCCAACAGTCTCACATTTACTACAAGCGGCCAATACGCGCGAGACTCTTTCTCCACGTGTTGATGAGAACACTCTGCCCGTAAAACTGTATGAGTGAGATGGAAACAGAACAGAGGAGCACAGCTTCCTCCATAGACGAAAACAAGCGTCCATTAACTTCATACCGGCGGCAGAAATTCATCATTCGTGGGCTTGTAAATCCCGTCCCGTGAATTGCTAGCGAACGGCGCGGGCTGAAAACAATAGATGAAATATTAGCCACTCCAGCAGATTCAATAAGGCAAAGCAGTTTGCGTTGTTCTTCCACCTGCTCTGTAACTACATTACAGCTCTCTGGGTCAATGTGTAATAAATATCTGTACACTGCACTGTTCTCAAACACAACAGAATCACAGGAGATTCCAGTAAAGGCAGCACACACAGGCCATCAGCTGATATTAGATTATTAATGGAGATGAGAGATGGTCTAGATTTGGTGAGCAGTCATTTGTTTGCCATGAATACTTCATAAAACTATGTGTTATCCTTTTAAAATAACCTCTTAAAGCTGCAATCTGTACCTTTAAGTTAAGGATACATGACAGATCAGTGTTTAAACTGTCTCCTGTCAATACAGCGATTCGCAAAGGTAAGTTTATAATAATGATTTATAAACTGAGCTGGAGGGTAGCATTTTCCTGGAAATCAGTTTGACTTTGATTTCAACATACATAATGAGAACAACGCAAAATAACTTGCAACGTTATGTTTCAAACAGAGAGGCAAAAGTTACAGATTGCAGCTTTAAAATTGGTCCACCAAATTGGTCCACCATCCACTACAGCAACATTTTTAAAACATTCCACGAACTACTTCATCATACATTTTTGATATATATGACATATAATGTTAGAAAACGTTCTACTAATGTTGTTCTATTAATGCATTTTTTGAGAGAACTTAATGTTTTTGAAGAATCTTTTGAAAAAAACTTTGAAAAATCGTTAGCAAACGTTCCGAGAACATTTCCTGTTAGCCGAGGATGCACTTTAACATCGTATGAGCAATGCATTCTGTAAGCAAAGTATTCTCAATAATAGTTCTGTGATTTACTGGATGTTTGTTATGTGAATTGCCGCCATCAGGCGACACTGACCCACAGAATGAAATAATTCAGATAATTTTCTTTCACATCAGCTGCACACTGACAATTCGACAAACTCGTCTCATCTCAAAAACTGTTTATGAATAAACAGAGATGTTGTTTACACTGTCTGGTTCGATGGAGATGCCATTTCTAGATTTTCTTAAGTTCTCCTTCATGGAAGCAGAAGTACTTTGTGAAGAAGGTGCTTGTGTGGAAATGAAAAATGAATCGGTTTTAAAATACTTGACTGATGGTGTGAATTCCTCATTTTAACATCAGCTGTTGCTTTTTCATTTGTCAACATTTCAACAAAGCAACATTTGTTTTGTTAACATCACAACCGTTATCTGACATTTCAAAGAGAAACAAGAATATTCAACAAAAAAAAGTCTGGGCTTTATTTTTATCCAATGGGAATTGGATTGTGAAAAGTGGGCGTAACATACCAGAATAAGACAGGTGGTTGGAGGGGCTGAGGGATTTGTCATGTCAGCCAAAAAGCTGTTGTTTCAGAGTGAGTAGTTAGCATATTTTGAAACAGCTAACAATTTTTGGTTGCAAGAATGTTTTCCTAACGTTTCCATTAAGCAACAAAAATGTAAAAAAATGTATTTTTTAAACTTTAGGAACGTTCAAAACATCCAGTTTTTTAGATGTTGTATTAACGTTGTTGGTTGATTATAAGAACATTATACATAACATTTTTAAAATGTTCCACTAACAACTGTAATATACAAGGTGTTAAAAACGTTCTACTAATGTTACCGCATGAACGTTTTTGTTAACTTTGAGAGAACATTAACCAATGTTCTGAAAACATTCCCCGTTAGCTGGGTAACACTAATAAAACTTCAAAACACTGACACCCCAGCAACTGTAGAGTACCGCCATGGCCACCCATGACATCATAACATCATAACATTGTGACATCACACACACAATTTCATTATTTTGAAGTGACATTGAATTAATGATAACGAGAACACGCTTTTCTCTGATTTCAACCCTCTAGATACATAGAGAACCAAGCCAACCTGGAGAACATCACAGACACAGACCTCGCCAACTACAGAGAGCTAAAGAACCTGTGAGTAAAACACATTCACAAGAACCATTTCACTGAGATCGCTGTACACTGTTTGTACAGGTATTCACTTTGAATAAATCATATAGCATCTATTAAGATGTAAATGTATTATGAGGAAAAATACAGTAACAATAATAATATACAAAACAAGGTAATATACCTTATAAAACTATTTTAATTGGTTTTAAGCACTTATATATACATATGTGTGTTCACACAGATTATATATCGCAATATTATCTCATATACAGAGCACTAATTCACAGCTTCATTTCTGTGTGTGTGTGTGTGTTTTAGAACAGTAACAGATTGTGGGTTACTTTACATCTCTGAAAACGCCTTTCAACATAATTTCAACCTGCAGTACGTGTGAGTATTCCTCAGCAATCCCACAATTCACTGGGGTGCCGAGGCTTGTACCTGTCAATCATTTTAAATTCTCCCTTTTAATGACTGAAGCGGTTTGATTGGTCGGTAAAACGGTGACTCATTTACAGTTAGCGAACACCAAATGACCAGTGAGGGCACATTTCACTTCCGAAAACCATTTCACTGCATCTGTTTTCCTCTTTAAAGTGGAACTGGCAGAGATTTGATCATGCCAGTAAGAGATGTAAGCTCTTCATCCTGGCTAATGAATATTCATTTCATGACATGGTGTCTGTGCAACTGATTTGCTGAAGGACTGATGCTGGGAACAGAACATCCACCACAAAAAACTTACAGAACACCTTTTTTGATATTTCATAAATATCAAATAACAAAGCAGACATCGTTTTTGAACTGCAATCCATAGCTTTTACAGGTTACAAATAAAAATCAGTTATTCGGCAAGTACATAACAGATCAGTTTAGTAAGTTTGGCTTAAATTGACTTACGTAAAGTTACCTGCAATTAATGTTTCAAACAGAGATGGCGGTAGACAGGCGTTTGCCGCTTTAATATTTAATTCAATGAATCAATACAGAAGCTATTTTCTATCAACACATATTACGGCAACGAGAGCCAACGTTTATGCTCTCCTGCCGCACGGCAACAAAACTAATGATATTAGCCGTGTGCCTCCAAAGGTTGTTGACCCTTATCTTCACTATCTTGTAACTCTTATCTCTCACTGTGTGCGACACAGCCACTGTTGTTGATGTGGGGAAGAGCGGTCAGGGGAGGGAGGGGTGGGGGTCTTGGGGTAACATGAGAGCATATTCAACAGTCACCCTTTACTCGCCCACCTTGGCGTATTATTGACAACTGATGCATAATAAATACACTCCACTAAGGGTCCATTATCACACAATCAATACTTCACAGAGGGCTGCGTGTGGAACAGATGTGTCTCTAAGGCCTGGAAGCATTACGTGGTGAGGGGATCTACAGTAGGAAAAATCAGGAGTATAAACGAGTCTTTTATTGTTTATTCGTTGGATTCATTCATGGCTGTGGATTGATTCCTACAGCCTCCTCTCTTCCCTCGACGCCAGGATGAAACAGCAGCTTCTATACTTGGGCGTTTTCTCTCGACGGTCGAATCGAGCTGTAACAGATAGGCCCTGACGGCCGACCCATCTGACATGAACTTTGGGGAGTAGAGAAAACAAATATCTGAACCCTTGCTGGCCCCCATTAGCCCTGCCACTGAGAATCTATATCAGCGAAGGTTTTACAGTCCCCACCGGCTGTCATTTGTGCGTTCTTGTAGCTGTTGTTTACAGCTTTCATCCCTGAGGACGCCTCACAAATCTGATTAGACATGACGACTCTTTGTAGATATCTCTATATCACAAAACTCAAATCGAGAGGTTTTATCCCAGCTAACGGTTTTAGGTTCTACGAACGTTTCCTCAATTCCATTAAAGGTAGGGTAGACAATTTCAGAGAGGCTAGTAAAAGCAAGCTAACTCTAAAAACAAAAGATTTCTCCCTCTCCAAAGCCACGCCTCCTCCAGCACACAAACACATACCTATTATTGCATTCATTCTGTAATGTTCTTAAAACATTTCATCAAAAACGTAAGAATAATGTTTTTGATATATGACATATAATGTTAAAAAAGTCCTACGAACATTACTGCCAGAACGTTTGATAACTTCGAGAGAAGTTTTAGAGAACATAAGCCAACGTTCAGAGAACGTTCCCTGTTAGCTGGAACGTACGTGATTACATGCAAAAAGGATGCAAAACACCCTTGAAATTAGTAAAGAGCTTCATTAAGTTATTTAATTACAAAATTAAGATCTGAACAAATCTTTAAAAATCACCTCCATCCACTCCTTCACTTTTCATGTTCTTTCCCTTTGTGTCACAAACGCGTTCATTCAGGTAATTAAACTTAAGCTGTCAGTCAGCAGAGATGTGTGTCAGTGTAATTATCACACGCAGAGCTGCTATGAAATATATTAGTGCATTAGACAGCACGACTGCTCATATTCAGGGTTCTGGATTTCAAATATGTAATAATAAACATTCTTGCATTACTCGCCTCACACTGACGCGAATGACAACGCGTGTCACATCCACAGAGCAACTTTACAAATTAATATAAATGTACAGTGAAATGTACAGTGACAGCTTTAAAGCTGGCTCATCCAATCAGAATTTAGAATCTATACATTCTATTTAAATATTTTACGAGAGAGCCTGGAAAATTAAAGCGAATGAGAAATCGTGTCTAATTCTTCATCTGTAGCTCTTTCTTTTTTTTTACAGAAATCTGGCCTCAAATTTACTGGCGCACATCAGCTGGAGAGTGTTTAATTCCGTCCCTCTGTTGAGTCTGTGAGTAGCATACTACACTCGTATACTGCCGCTTGCTAAGATGCTCAGATTGAATCTTAGCAAGATTCACAGCTGAAGATTGAACTGAGAAATTTTAAAATGACAGATTTAGGTCTGTGCATGCACTAGATCTGCCAGAAAATAAGCATAAGAAATTTCGCCCTCTCTGTTTGTGTAGTATTCTGAGGGACAATCCGCTCACCTGCTCGTGTGACATTTACTGGCTCCAACAGTGGCATAGAAGGCGACCGGGCGACGTCGACTCGCAACAAAACTGCATTTACAAAGGCAACAGCGTTCCACTGGATTCATTTGAGATGGATAACTGCAGTAAGTGGACCTATCTGGAACAAAACAGTACCATTAACGGACAGTACCATACAACTTGCAGAAAGACTGACCTCAATGTTGCTTGTTGCCGTTGGGGGTGCAGAAATGACACACCTTTAACATAATCTCTTAAAATTGTCAGCATTTGTTGTCACAATTTTCATAACATCGTTATTATAAACGCTCATACGCTTATAAAAGCTACATTCAAAGCGGGGCTATGGTGTTAATGTGGGTGGCACATTTAAAATCACTTTTAAATGTGACATTTCCTGATTCTGTTCTCCGCATTACATCCTGACCTTAAACGCGAGGGTGAAAGAAACATAAAGCAGCTTGTGGACTTTGGTTTCTGTCTCGTGTGATTGGCAGGTGTTCCTGTGGTCACGATCCAACCAAACTCCACACTGACCACTCAAGAAGGTGGAAATCTGACATTTATATGCCAGGTCACTGGAGTACCCACACCTGTTATCAGCTGGAGAACAGAGCAGCTGCAGTCCAACTGGACCATACAGGTACATCACGACGGTTTAACACAAGCACAATGTTTTGTTAAGAACAACCTGATTTAAACCTCTGACGAATTTAGAGCAATATTCAAATTCATAAAAAAAACAAAATCAAATCATCCTGACTAACCGGCCGCTAACCACCCAAAGCCAATTGTTACCCCTCCACTAACCTCTGGTTAGTTGATCAAACATCATTACATAATTTCAAGTGTTGTCTATTTAATGTCAATCAGTTAAACTGTTTAACATTTATCCTTATTCACAGCGAGGAACCTGGGGTTCCACACTAGAACTGGTGCTCAACATGTGGAACGTATATTCTAAAGACAATCTGCATAACCTCACCTGTGCAGCGGAGAACCGAGCCGGTCTTGGTAAAGCTATGGTCCAGCTGGACATTGAATGTAAGTCCACGTTTCCAACTTCGCTTACTCCAGCAGCCAGATATAATTAAAAGAACTGTAACTTTTGCCTCTCTAGCGCCATCTCTGTTTAAAACAAGGTACTTGCAGAGTTATCTTCGTAATGTAGATGAGTACATTTTAAGCAACCTGACAGAAATCTTTTCGGTTCTTTACATGCAATTAATTTTCCATGGAACCACAAAAAGAGAATGTTTAACGAAATCCTTTTTTTTACCCATACAACAACAGCTCCTGGTGCCCACATCTCTCCAGCTTGTAAAAGGACCAAAAAACCAAACAGAAAACAAAATAAAAGCACTATGAAAGACTTCTAAAAGCCGTACGATAACCTTCTGTGAGAAGCAGACTAAAGTTTAGGTCATTATTTAGAAAAAAAACCTTCCTTCAAACACAAGGTTACCCTGAAACTAATATGGCCGCCCAACTGGTCTAAAATCTAAAACACAGGTGTGAGGTTAAACCCACCATCATATATTGACACACAAGACACTTGACACTGTTGAAACGGGCGAGTTTTCATCTAAAATCCTCCCATATGACCACAGATCCACACCACAGCAATTACCAGTGTTTATCACCTTCCCCTCAGAAATAAGAAAACAGTGCTTGACTTCAGACAAATGTATCGCCATCAGGGGAGCGATAATGACTGTCAGGAAAATGGGATAATAACCGTCTTCAGATGTTGTTTGTTCTCTGCTAATGGATTCTCTCCCCCAAAGTCCGGAAATATAATTGTGACGATTGATTGGCAGATAACGAGTGTGTTAGTCGCCAGTCTATCAGAATCATGCTACTGGTGCACAACGGTTTGTTAGCAGCTACTGCCTAATTAGCTTGTAATTTGGCCGCAAGGGTTCGTTAGCGGCCTAATTAGCTTGTAAATTAGCGGGAGGGTTCTAGCATAATTCTAACGCGTGTGTTAGTGTGTTACTTTAAAATAATTCTAATCTGTTCCAAATCTCCTTCATTAGAACCAGACAGTAATCGATAAAATAATTCCATGCTTTGATTATGGTCTTAGCGTACTTACTACTAACTGTAGCTCTGCAGATGATAAAGTTTATCTTCAGCCACCTACAGTACAGGCAAATTTCTCCTCTCTACCGCCATCTCTGTTTGAAACATACAATTCAAGTTTCATTACATACTTCTCATCACGCATGTCAAAGTCAAATGAAGTCAGCAAGTCACGAATGAACTGGCATGTTCCAGGAAGTCAGACCCGACAGCTCAAATGATAAATGATTATCATAAACTTGTCGTTGCGAATCAGATTAAGCTTTTGAAACCGCTTTAAGAAAGCTTTACTTGCTCAACAACTGATTTTTGTTCTTTTTTCAACCTCAAAAAGTACAACAATCAGTGAAGTTCATATTCAGGTCAAAAAGTAGGACTTTTTTAAACTCTGAGGTCTGACGCAAATGAATCAGTGTGAAACACTCTCTATAGACAGGGTCACGGGTTAAGAGCGGCAAGCCTGCGCACATCAGCAGGTTCGCCTGGCTAAAAGAACCATTTCCTGTATTCCACCTTCCTGTGTTCCAGATCTCAAGTGCCTCTTGTGGTCAGGTCCCCTAAACAGACAGAAATGTATTATTTATAACAGGTCAACAGGTTTACTGTAAAGATGGAGCACATTGATTCGTGGAAAAATTATGACAGATGCGCCAGTCGTCTGAGCGATGCTGAAGAACAGAAAGTGGAAGTTCATAACCATTATCCATCCAGAAAGATTATGCTCTCTTTTTAACAAACTGTATGAGCGCCAAACACGGCAGTACTTACAGCTCGATATAGAATTAAAGTTTAATTCTGAGGTGCGACCTTGCTCACAAGACTAGCTTAGTCCAGCATACATTTCCAGGCTGGCCTAAACTGGTTTATCCAAAACACAACATATAGTTAGTCACTAGCAGTGTGTTTTACAATGTGCAAGTAAAACGTTGGTGTTCAATTTGTATCCTTTCTGTTCTATGTGGAAGAACAGCGAGTCCTGGGGCCACAGTGCAAAACAAAGAAACCTAATAGATGCTATATATTGAGCAATGTGTCTGTTGGGCACAATAGCAGTAAATAGAAACATTCAACGGAGTTAAGAGGATTAAACGTGTAGAAGGCTGTGTACAAAATTGCTAATTGTTTTGCCGTCTTTGTGTTCAGTTCCAGTGCAGATCTTGTTTCTAAGAGATCCAGAACCGCAGCATCACTGGTGTATTCCATTCGCTGTGAACAGCAATCCTCCAGCCACCATCCGATGGCTGTACAACAACACCACGCTCATCGAGACGCGCTACACCTACACAGAAATGATTCGAGACGCAGCCGACGGCTCCGTCCAGCACGGCTGCCTCTTCCTCAACAAACCCACCCATCTGAACAACGGCAACTACACCCTCATGGTGGAGAACAAACTGGGGCGGGATGAGGCCATGGTCATCGGGAATTTCATGGACAATCCCTTCGATCCCTTCGATCCAGAGGGCATCATTCCTGGTTAGAGCACGTATATATCACTTATAGCATATACATCAAGCATGTATAGCATATACGTCATTATTGAAATCAGACAGATGACTAATTTACTGTTATAATTCCTCTCCACCTGCCAGTCCTCACAGATGAACCAAGTAAGTTCAATCTTTGAATGACTCTTAATAGTGCAAGGAGTAAATATAATGAATTCTTACTATAGAAAACATACTGAATGTTTACTATAGGAAATATATTGTGTTACTATA
>JAZGTI010003766.1:0-30191 GCA_036877585.1 Botia kubotai | reverse complement strand
AAATCAATACTAAAAATATATATTTACCATTTTTAATCTATTATAATTTATGCTTGTCACAATGTTACTTTGGTAACAGTTAAATCAACAGAATTTTAATAACATGTAGTAACATGAATGTCGACTTGGTTGAAATGCTCTCACTTGGTTGAAATGCTCTTGTCTTGCATGCAGCATGTGGGCCAGCTGTATTTCTGTGTTCAGAGCATTTACTCTGAAATTGATTACACTATATAGTCTTACACATATCTTGTAGTTTTAGTCGCCATATTTAAACATAACACTATCCTTAATTAAACCCCACTGTTTAGTTCTGCTACACATGGGCACCTGTTGGATGAATGAATGTATTGAGCTGCTGCTGATTTACCTGAATTTTATAAACGGCCAGAGGAGGGCGCGGTTGCCCCAAATTACGTCTTTCATGGGAACGTGACTCAATGCATTTACACAATTTTGTTAGTATCTTTCTAGACCTTATAGTCATACGTTATACACACTATTGATTTTTTTATTCATCTACTGGGTTAAGAATAATGAGACTGTAAATCACGTGAACTAAAGCATTATTGATTTACATCGTGTGTCTTTAAGGACGTTTTAATGCGGTCTGATTCGCTTCTTGAGCAGCATGTTATATTCATATCATATATAACTGCCTCAGTTCGTCGTATTTTAGCTTTTGGTGGATGATGTTACATCAAGGCGCCTTCGTATTGCACCATGGTTTCTTTTGGCTTGTAGTGATGTAAGATGTGGTATGAAGGATTTATTGTTTAAGATCTCCTTATTCTCTTGGGTCAGGACGAAGGTTGGAGATCAGTGCATTATAAACTCCACCTTCCAGTATGTCATCTATCATGAACTCTGTTCCGTGTCACATAATATTCGGCACTGAGTCTAAGCATAGTGTTTAATAACCTGTTATGATAATAGTTTTATCACAGATGCTCTTCAGGGGTGGAAATGCCACCCCTCTTCCTGGGCTGGGAATAGGTTTTCTAGACCGTTCTGTTCCAGGTTTAGTCAGTCGAGCTATGAAAGTTTAGTCATCTGGCAATCGGCTCTTCGGCAGCGAGGACGAGGGGGGAAATAAGAGCAAAGCACGGAAAGAACAGGAGACGATTCGATACCAGATCGGGACACATGTTGAGTTAACGGACCGTTCCGCCTTCCTCCGCCTCCCATAGCGGATCCGTCTGCTTTTCATTCCCGATCAGGGATCAGATCCACCTTCTCTTCCAGATCCCCGGTCGAACTATGGATTTAAGTAAAATGGTAGGTAATCCACGCAATGTTTATGTTTAGCCAACAGTTGTGTATCTTTGTTTTGGGGGGTGGGGAGGGAATCACACTGCTTGTTCGCGGGTTGTTTTCTATCGAGGATTTTGTGATGTTACATTGTTGCTTTTAAGTAACGCTGTATTTCCTTAAGATTCGAGGCGCAGCGGTCGTTCATTCTAGGGACCGTTACATTGAATCGAGTTGGAGAAGTGCTGCTAAATGTTTTAGCGCGTTAGTCAGGTAGAGTTGATCAAGTATTTTTCCTAAGCGTGCTTTGTCATCGGGAAATGTGTGCTAAGTGTCCCATGCGTTAAAGAGCACGGCCGATTTGTGAATGTTTAGTTCAGAAGCAACACACGGCTGTATTGATTAATGCATTGTGCAACCAATGCAAACTTTATGGGGGTCTGTTAAAGCGGTGCAGACGGCTTGCGCTCAGATGACACTTAAATTTTAGGCTGTTTGCTTTAAAGCATTCGTCATAATCACCTCTTTGGTTTTACCGTTTGGTTAGTTGAACTTTTTTACTACCCTTTTGTTTTCTAGCTAAAGCTTCACGTCATAAAAGAGTAGGGTGAGAACAAAGTTATAGAATTGTTTGAATTGCAAATACAACGTGGTTTCACAAAAAAATTTCATGAACTTATATAAAAAATTGATTAAATATTCATATTTTGTTCTAACTTACATTACAGATCATCAGATGTAAAGCAGGTGTAATAAGATCAGCCTGGTTGTGTTCTCATCCCCTTCATCCATACCAGGGGCAACATGGCTCTGACAGAAACATTTAAAAAACTTGTGGACTGTAATGTTGAATTTTGACTGCTGAGTGGTTGTAATACTCTTAAATTCAGTGTAGGATCTGAGATGAGGCCAAAGACAGTGACTGTACCAGCTATTCTATTGTCATGTTTTGGCCACAGGATTTACTGTTTTGACTCAAACCGCGGCACCTCTTTCTCTCGCTTTGACTCAACCGGGTTATCATTGTTCTGCATGTGATATCTGCTTGTTCTCAAACCCCAGACGTCATGCTCTGCTCTAGCATGGTATGAAAACATGTCTTTGCTTGAATGGGGTGCTAGGATCCCCACAGGAGTTTGTGTGTGTGTTTGTGCAGGCTAGGAGGCGAGAGCTTTGTGGAACATCAATAATGGATGTAATTTGCACTGATACAGGAGCACTATTTGGAAATGAGCAATGTCTTCTGGGTTTACTGAAAGGGTTTGACAGAAAACCTCATTAGCAAGCTTGTAAAACTCACCGCAAGGTTGTTTTCTACTGTGCTGCTGTTATAGCATAAATACTTTATGCTTTAACCAAAAGGCCCCAAAGCAACACCTACCAGTGTCCTCACAAACTTGCTAGTTCTTGTGTACTTAAAAATAGGTGTTGACTGTTAAAGTGGACATCTTTTAGGTGCCAGTCCCCGTTTGTTTTTTAGATTTATAACCATTTTAACAATCTGCTTGTTGTTGTGGCAGTTTCACAGAGGCTAAAGAGTTTTGCGGTGTGTAAAGTGACATTTTGAAAGTATAAATAGTTTCTTAGTTCGTTTGAGGTCATAAATACGGCATGTGTAATAATTAGAAAAGCACAAATGTTGCAGCGAAGTTATTTTAGATGCTTTAAATGTCAAATGTAAGCCCCTGTTTACGTTTTTGCGAAATTTGTGGCCGCATCTGAATGGAGCTCTGTGTTGTCATCAATGAGTAAATGATAAAAGTGCCTTTTAAAGGGAAGAAAATGTAATTTCGCAATGGAACACACAGTTGCTTTTCAGTGAAACGACCTTTAAAATGGGTGGAGTGGTAGCCGAGACTGTGCTAGCTAAAAAAAACAACACTAATGGCCAACACCCCATCAAAAGGCCAGGAAAGAAGTTTGTGTAGTGCGTGAGAGAGATTTGTTGTTTTTTATTTTTGGGGGTGTTTGGTCCTAGAGTTCAGGCCTAGTGTGATCTGAACAGAGGGCCGCTTCAGGAAGTTCAGAGTTATTTTTAGTACTTTCAACTTTAGTTTTACCTACTTACGCCTCAGAGTAAGCTGAAGGGAAGTCACAAACCAATACCTCATTCATTGCTCACCATTAGCAGTGGTTTCTGAAAACAAAAGTGCGCTTTAAAAGTGGGAGCTTATCCTCAGATATGAGATGACCTAAAATGGGAAACTGGATGTAAGAGCTTTGTTTGGGTTGGCCGCAGTGCCCTCTGGAGAAATCGTGGGCAGAATCTGCATTCTTTAGCCAACAGGAAATGGTAAAGACTGGGTGAACCAAGACAGGAAGTGCTAGAAGAGGCGTCAGAATACCCCTGGGCTTTTAAACGGTACATTTAAGCTTAGGACAAGAGACTATAAGGACCCTGGCCAATTAAGTAAACGTACACCCCCTAGGAGGAGGAACTTTTGAGATGTAAGTGAAAAATACCGTAAGCTGGCCATTATCACAAAATAAACCTCACCACAGTGTTAAAGACACAGTGTATTTATTTCGTAAATGTGACTTGCTAACAGCAATATTCCACTTATTACACAGATATTACCAAGTAAATAACATGAATTGGCATGACAGTTTTTTTATGAGACACTCCTGATTGATTTACATTTTTCCATTTACATTTTGGCGAGCGTTTTTCTCCAAAGCAACTTAAACTACATTAAGTGTATACAGTATGTGTGTTTCCTGGGAACTCATGACATTAGTATTACAAGTGGTGTGCTCTAGTTAGAGGGACACTGTATAATGTGAATGGTTGTTTTAAGTGGTGGCTAAGTGGCCCACATTAAATGATCCCACTCCTAGCCTCTATGATATTCTGGTCCCTAAATTAAGGTCCCTTCATTAATATCAGTTTGAAAGCTTAGAAAATACCATATCTCTCTGCAATAAACTGCATGTGTTAAGGTATCTTGTATGTCTGTAGGACAAACAATTCAGGACGAGTTATGCTACAGATTTATTACACAGGAGTTGGTTTGTTAAAAGCATGAATCACTAGTTATTCATCACAACATCTTAGCCTCAACGATTATGGATCTGCATGGGTTAAAACCTAAAGCTATTTCCTTACACTCTTCTCCAAGCAAACAGGGTCACGTAAGGACAACCGGCCTTAATGTCCCTGCAGAGCATTACTCCCATCTGCCATCCCATCGATCTGATTGATATTGTGCATTTGGCAGCTGCGTGCAGTATGCCTGTCAGAACGGCTACCAGCACAGATGTCTGCACATCATCATTCATATGTTTTGTTTAACAAGCTTGTGTCAGCTTCATGCAGAAACAGTCAGCGCCATAGTAATTAAGTGTATAATGGGCAGACGCGATTGGAGGACGAGAGCTTAGATAAACTACTCATGGCATAATTGGCTGTTTGAGGGCTTTTATTGAAATACAAAAGCTGGAAATGTTATTGCTCTGTGATGTTCAAAGGAAAAAATAGCAGCAGTTCTTAGAAGTCGCATAATTTTTGAGTCCGTACATGGAAAAACAGTGCAATGCTCAACGCAAGGATTTTGTCGTTCCCATCATTTGAAATGACACAATGTCATTTGGAATGAGAAAAGAAATCATATTTTACTATGAAATTTAAAAAAAAAACATTTACATTTTGTATAAGGCAACAAATTCCTTTAATATATTTTTAAATTGTGATATTATTTGCCTGACAATTACACACTTTTGAGCACAGTATTCATGCATCTGTAATGCAAAAATGTCATTTTCATCTCAATGTCAAAGAGCTCTTTCAAATGTTGTTATGGACTTAATATATATAACTTAATTTTAAAGCACATTGTGTCCGAAAAGTAAGGTTTTCACTACTGTCATACAGTATAGCTTTTTTGGGGCGGTGTGGGGTGTAGTCTCGATCACAGGTGATTTGAACACAAAACTGGAAAGCACTTTCTCAGTCTGGCAAGCTCTAATCTGATTGGCTGATTTCATACTGCAGTTTCCAGAAGTAAAAGCACAGACTTGCTTTTAATAAATACACCTGGAAAAGGTCATGCATAAAAATGTAGTGGGAGCTACGATGAAGATGAAATAAGCACTGAATTTATAAAAGATTGCAGAATATGTGAGATTCAGAAATGTGTCTCTGGCATATTTTCAGAAGGTTCATCTGTGGAGATGATTAAACACACAAACAATCTATTCAATCTATTACTGTTTTTTTGTTTTTTTGTTAAATGATTGTCATTTTATGTCACCAGCCCTCGTGAGAGAGGAAATGAGGCCGGTATACCAGCAAATTCGCCGGCCAATGCCAAAAGACCTGGAAAGCTGGCAAAACACATTCATACAGCAAAACACATGCTCACGCTAGCATTGGAACATTTTTGAGGAACATGGCTGTTTATCTTACTCTTTATTCTCCAGTCTTTAATTCCTGTCTCTTTGTGGAATTGAATTACATATTTTTTTGAATCATCTTTTAACGGACTTCATGGCTCACGGGCCTTTTTACTCATGTTTTTTGCTCTAAATTGTCGTTTGTTCTTGGAATAAGAGTGTGGTAATCTTAAAGCTACTCACAGGGAAGAAACCTACTGTTCAACTGCTATTCAAGGATAGGTGCCATTTTTAGCATAAGAGCATAGCTAAAATAGTTAGGTTAGTCTTTATGAAACTTGGAGTTTTTTACTGTTAGCAATGCAAAGGCTGTTTAGAGCAGTGGTTCCCAACCCTGTTCCTGGAGGGCCCCCAACAGGGCCACCACTAGAATTCATGGGGCCTGGGCCAGGGTCAAGAATATTTTCACTGAAATTATTGCATTGCATTCTGGGATTGCTTCATGAAGTATAAATGCTATACTGCCTTAGAATGTGTCCAAATTTAAGGTCCAAATCTCTCTGAAGAGCCTTTTCTTATAGGGCATGCCTGTGATGCCTCAAAATACTTTCTAATTAGGCAGCTCACTAAGTTATAAGTGTTTGTATCTCTAAATAAAAAGAGTGAAAGATGTTTAGGGGAAGTAAGATTGAGAAACTTGACTGACCTGCCACGCCTCAGGCAGGCAACCATGTATTGTACCAAAGAGTCAGATAAAGGTTCATTATGTTCAGCTGACCGTGCTAAACGTGTGATGCATGTTTAAACACAAATCCCTGTTTACGTTTTGAAGGTACCAAATTGTCCTACCGAGGACTCGCGCTAATTTGGCATTTATGACTGTGCAACAACAGCAGAGAGAGGAAATGACAAACAGATAACAGATGTCTAATGTCTTTTCAATATCTGGCTTGTATTTTTTCTGTGTCAGGGCACTCGCAGGCATCTGTATGCGCATATACGGTCAGCAAATGGGGGGGTTCTCTGCCTTAAAAGTGTCTTTGAGGTAAAGCTGCCTGTCGAGCAGTGCTCAGGCTGAAGTTCATTTGTATTCAGTGGCTGTTACACAGCAGCGCTTGAAGTTTCTCAATAAGCCCTCACTGAAACACACACTCACTGTTTCCCTCAGCACACAGGAAGGCTTCTCTGCCATGAGCTGCTTCTTAATCTTGAATGTCTCTAGAAAAGCAGTATGAGGGACACAGCATTTAATTTTCTCCCCGTTTCTGTCCTCCACAGGCAGTGAGCATCAACAAAGCCATCAACACACAGGAAGTTGCTGTGAAAGAAAAGCACGCCAGGAATATCCTTTCCTGTGTTACCCGGAAAATAGGATGTGATTGTTGAAGAGAATTTTGAAAAGTCTTTGGTAGTTTGCCTTTAAATGTGCAGGTGGATTATCTTAATTAGCACAGCTAAGTAAAACTGACTTGTAGTTACCGATATATAGGCCAGACCGATACGTTGGTCAGACCCAGTAAAGGCACAACTGAGCCAAAAGTTACAATTTTGTTAGTTGACTCTGATTATCGCTTCAAACCCATATGACTTTCTTTCTACTCAAGAACGCAAAAGGAGATCATTTAATGAATATCTAGCTGGGTGGGTTCAGTTCAATAGTCAATTTTTACTCACTGTAACAGAATAAAGTGTCAGTCACGAAGAGCCTATGGCTCGTTGATACAGTGATCGGTACAAAGGCAATCTAGAAATTATAATATTTTGCAGACACATTGCATTGGTTATGCAAGAAATTCAAAACTGTGAATGGCACTGCCAGTTATAGCATAAACAAAATGGGTGTCAACACAACATGCAGTCATGAATTCATGTAGTCGCTTCAGTGGTGTAGTGATATATTCAAAAAAACAACTGTCGTTTTTTAAGACACATCTTAACACCAGGTGTAAAATAAACAGCAGTCTGTCTAGCCTGACAACCTGTGGTGGGATCGGTGAGATGGATGTTAATGTCAGGTGTAAACAGGACCACAGAGTTGGTTTTGTGAAGCCACCTGTGAAGTATTTGTATTTACAGTTCACAGTTGTGCCTTTCAGTTTGTTCCTTGACTGCAGTGTTCACCTTGTATATTGGGCACGCATCATGAGAAGGGGGCTCATACCTTCTGGTTGGCTGTCAACCGCCTTCCCCTCTCCGGCAATGCAGTGCTGTGCTGGAAATTTTGCCATGTCTTCCACAAGCTGCTGAGGGACGGCCATCCAAATGTAAGTACATCTTGGGTGGGGCTAAAACTTAGGATTTGCTTATTAGTTTCGGTTTCAGTTAGGATGCTACCTTCAAAGACATCTTCCTATGTAAGCAGTAGGCAGCAAAGTAATGTACTAGGTTTTGGAACAGAGCTGTGAAGCATTCCACTGTGGGATGGCATCTCAAATGCTCTCTTCTCTCAGGTCATTAAAGACTCCATGCGGCACAAGTCTGACCTGAACGACATGGGCAGGATGTGGGTAAGCACGTACACATCTCACGACAGCCGGTTTGAATGATTTTACACTGAAACAGAGGCTCGCTCAATATAACTTATTGAATCTGGCCTTGTTGAGCTCCCAAGAGTTTCCATTTCATTGTTGAAACTGTCAGAGTGTCAGTCAGCAAGCCAATTTTTATTACTGCTGATTGACAGCTGAATAAGTTGACATTTTGTGCATGACTCAGACACACTATCTTCAGCAGAGAGATGATCTGTAATTAGCTAACGATGACGTGCTAGTGTTTAGCACTCTGGAAGAAGGCATTTAGAGCTTTGCTTGTTATGAGTACCAAACCAAATCCCTTATGTTATGTGCTGTGTCCAAACATTACTCTTAAAATCAACATGAAATTAAATTTCACCCTGCTAACTTTCTTAAAGGAACTCTTAAATTCTCTCATCATTTACTTACTTTTACTTTTCACTAAAACGCAAAAGTATTTTTTACACCATCCAATGTATAAGTGCATAGAAGAAACTAGTGTGAACATTCTTGGATACATTGTTGTGTTCTAGAGAAGAAATTACATTATGTAACTAAAATAATGAGTAAATAATGACAGATAGTTTATATTTTTGGGAAAAACTAGCAACCAATTCTACTTTGACATGTTGACTGTAACATCTTTGCAAATGTTAGCATTCCTCATGCTTTGTGCGAGGACCAGTTGTGTTTCACAAGCCAACAGGAAGGGTCAGTTGGAACATTTTTGGTGTACTGGAAAGACGGCAGTTGTATTTGTTGTATTAGACTTAAGCGAAACACTTCCTGTGATGATGCCACAATAAGTGGTGAAGGCAACAGGAAGTGAAAGAATGAGCTCATTTACTAGATTTGCAGCTGGTACTATTATGTGAACACACAAACACACACCTGACCTTTATCTGCCCCGGATTACTCATACTTTAAAGCTGCACTCTGGAACTTTTGCCTCTTTATCGTAACCCACAGTTTTTATTTTATTAGTAATGTGGATGACAATTTTAATTATAATCAACTCCTCCTATAAGCATTCTGAAGGGAAGGTGGGATGTTATGCTTTTAAAGCTAGCTTGCCATTGCTAGCGTCTCCAAAATTGCCTACCTTTCTTTTGGGGCGCTAACATTTCCTGCAAAATCGAAACTGACAGCTCAAATGACTCAAATTTTCATTATTGTAAATTTATAAATAAATTTTTTTTACCCCAAAAGTTACAGATTGCAGCTTTAAATTGTGTAGTGCAGCTGATGATTTGTGTAGTGAGCAATTGAAGCCTCATTAGCTGCCTCTGCCGCTTTAAAAGGGCAACAACATAATTTATTTTTGATGTGATCTGCTCTTCTCTCCTGTCAGGGTCATTTGAGCGAAGGCTACGGGAAGCTGTGTGGCATCTACCTCAAACTGCTCATCACCAAAATGGAGTTTCACATCAAAGTGAGTGA
Source organism: Botia kubotai (assembly GCA_036877585.1). Taxonomy (NCBI): domain Eukaryota; kingdom Metazoa; phylum Chordata; class Actinopteri; order Cypriniformes; family Botiidae; genus Botia; species Botia kubotai. Next base: position 20,655 of record JAZGTI010003766.1, on the reverse strand, counting down.
CTGAGGCCTTGAAGACCTCTGCAGAACATTCATCTTGAAACCTTTCTCTGGTCTTCTTTTGCTTACTGTCTCTTTTTAGTTTCCTGGTCTGTTTCAAATGTTTTGGTGTTTAAGAGAAAAGGTAAAATTTGATGTTTTAGTCCCTATTAATTAGCTTCTATGTCTGAGGGTACAAACATTAAGCAGATACACACGTTGAATAGATTTGTTCATAGTTTTCAAAAATGGTTTTCTGTTAGATTCACATAAATATAATGTTTACTCACACCTGCTCTCCCAGAATCCCCGTTTTCCTGGCAACCTTCAGATGTCAAACAGACAGCTAGATGAGGCAGGGGAGAACGATGTCAATAATTTGTGAGTATTGTTTTGTTTCTAAGATTACTTGATGTTTTCAGTCCTAGTTAAATAATAAATACCATATAAGTTAAATTTAAGATGTTTTTTCTGAGGGGGAATATATTTTTGTGTTAGCAACATAATCTTTGTTAATCATTTGTTAAAAATGGATTTAATCTTTTGTCCCCTCAAGCTTCCAGTTGACAGTGGAGATGTTTGATTATCTGGAGTGTGAACTGAATCTTTTCCTTGGCGGTAAGTTTGAGACAAAGGGGCATAAACGCATTTGTTTTGGCCAGGGTTTATTTGAAATGAGATCATACCCTGCTTTCAGATCCAGTTACAAACATGTGATTATACTATTCGTCATTTAACAGTGACTCAGAGCTAAATATGGCAGTACTGTAAATGTGTCTTAACACTATTAGTACAAATTGTCCTGATGTGGCTAAACTGTAAGATATAAATCTCAAACGACTCTAAAGTTGCCTAAATTTACCCGGAACGTGCTAGATCTCAGTATGCCTGTTCTGGAAGCGTTAAAGAGCGTTGTTGGCTGAAATGCAGCTCCCTGGTACAGGAAACCACACCTCTATGTGCTGAGTCTCATAGGAGCCCGCATCAGTGAGCACGAGTTGAAGGGGGGCGGAAGAGAGACTGATGTGTGGAGATGAATGTGAATGAGGGAGCGGGTGGTGAGAAGGATGGGTTGGATAAAAGAGCATGTTGAAAGAAATGAAGCAAATAAAGCATTTGTGAAATAAAACAACTTGCCTTTGAGAATTTTTTTGAAGAAGTTATTTGAAGTTTATGCTGAAGGTAGTAGGCGCATAAAAACAGCATAAAAATTGACTTATGTGTAATACAAAAAAGCATGAAAAACAGTATGACTTATATAGGGGCTATGGTGCAGCAGGTAATGCACGTGTTCTGGTTGCATTGAGCCTTGGTGCTTATGCAGACAACGGAGGTTCGAGTCTGATCTCAATTATTTACATTTATGCATTTGGCAGATGCTTTTATCCAATGTGACTTACATTGCATTATACTATTCATTGATACTGCGATCCCTGTTGATTGAACCCATGACCTTGCTTCATGCTCTAACCACTGAGCTACAGGAAATCTCATTTATGTTATGTTTATATATATATATATATATATACACATAACTATCAATTATGTAATTTCTTTTCAGATAATATGTATGTCTATTAGAAAATGAGGGAAAGACTCTGTAGAACAGTTTAGGCTTCTGTGTTTGACTTCATGTGATGTGATGTTGTTTTGTGTTTTTTTCCAGTGTTCAGCTCGCTGGATATGTCTCGTTCTGTATCCGTGACTGCGGCGGGTCAGTGTCGTCTGGCTCCTCTGATCCAGGTCATTCTAGACAGCAGTCATCTGTATGATTACACAGTCAAACTGCTCTTCAAGCTTCACTCCTGTGAGTCCAGCCCCCTGCTGTCCACAAACAACATCTCTCCCTCTCTCTCTCTCTCTCTCTCTCTCTCTCTCTCTCTCTCGCTCCCTGTCTCCTACACATACAGAGGGACAGAACAGTAACTGTAGAGATTTGCTGAGTCCTTTGAGCTGAATACTGCTAACTATTGACATCCACTATATTTTGGACACACAGTGTTTTTTGCAAGTCTTATTGTGTCCTATATAAATATTCTTTACAGAAAAAATGCAATAATGGTAAAATACTGCTGGGGCATTTTTTGTAACTCATGATAATCAAAGATACATTCTGCAACTTTTCTCTTTTCCAGATAAATATATATAAATATGCAGCCCTTATTCACAAATAAATGTTATCAGTAAAGACATTTTACGTTTTATTCCAGGTAAATGTAACGCAACCATAATTGCCTTTGATTCAAATATTCATTTAAACACAATAGTGCTGTTAGTGTTACTGGTTGAGGGCTTAGCAGATGGTTGTTTTCTTTAGCTTCACATTATCATCATGGATGTTCTCTTACACTACTGGTTTTGTGTCCTCCAGGTCTGCCAGCAGATACTCTACAGGGCCACAGAGATCGTTTCCAGGAGCAGTTTAAAAAGTGAGTCTGTCTGTTTAAGCCTCACTGCTGCTCTATCAGAACAACTGGCGTGACTCACACCACTTCACACAATGCTGTGTGACACTCTCCCTTTTGTAATTTCTTTTTCACTCTCTCTGTAGACTGAAGAGTCTGTTCTATCGCTCCAGTAACCTGCAGTATTTCAAGCGCCTAATTCAGATCCCACAACTTCCTGAGGTGAGATGCCTGACCTAAGTCAGGAAATAAGGCCAGCATAAAGAAACGGTCACTTTTATTTGCATACTCACCTGCTTGTTTTTCTAGTAGTAGATTCTTCCTGAAGCTTTTCCCTTCTGTTCACATGCGTCTGGATGTTCTCCTCAGAATCCTCCAAACTTCCTGAGGGCATCGGCCCTCTCTGAGCACATCAGTCCAGTGGTGGTGATTCCAGTGGAGGCCTCGTCTCCTGAGACTGAACATGTAGTGGAGACTGAAGATCTGGTCGATACAGACATCCCACCTTTAGCGGTACCACACGCTAACATATCACAATTCATATAACACAAAAATTGTCAGTTAAACTGTTGCTCTCTTGTACTACAAATAAAAAAAATACTTTTAAACTTGTGACAACATCGGTTATCATTTCAGTGTTTGCTTTTTTTAATGCTTGTTTGTTTTTATCTATATCAGGGTTTTTGTGTATTATACCTGTTTAAGACTATTTACATCTTTGCTGGCAACAGACTACAGATTTTTTCCATGGCACATTTAAAATAAATGACACCTTCTAAAGCTATTTGTTTTAGTTTTTAGGGTTTCACTTTTGCTTTTTGACGAGGTAGTTTTTATTAGTCATAACCCGACAATAATTATTACAGTATTACAGCATTCCTGTTGTTGACTGTGTAAAGGCAGGAATTCTTCTCATTTTGCTTGATCTCTATCAGAGCGGTGTGGAAAGTAAATTTGACGACCTTTTTGGCACCTCTGCCGCAACAGACCCGTTCAACTTCAACAGTCAGAACGGCATGCGCAAAGACGAGAAGTAAGATCGTAAACCACATTATAGGAGTCGCTCGGATTGTGTTAAATTGTTTGATTGTGCTACTAAATATGGACAGTTTGCGTCCATTTTAAGAGTTTTTTTGTATCTCTCATCAGAGATCGTTTGATTGCGCAGCTCTCAGCGGAGCTACAGGCCCTGAAAGAGGAACTGGAGTCTTTCAGACTAGAGGTGAGAACATACAGATACGGCAGAACGGAAATGAAAATTAAAAGAATAAACAGAAATAGGTATAGCCTTAATGCATAACACCTTTGACCATGTTTTAATTAAGTTTAGTTTGAACCCAAATGAAAATGGCACATAGTTATTAACTTAGTTCACCTATGGTTTTTAAAGTTAAACCGTAGACTAGTAAGGATAATTATTGTTTCGAAAAATTTTGTTAAAAAAATTAACTGTAGTATTTATTATAGAAAAAGTCATGTTATTATTACAACAATTATTATTGTTATAATAATAATTATTATAAGTAATTAATTTGTATTAATTTTCGGACAAAATAATTACAACAGTTTGTTACTGTAAGAAACCATGGCATATTTTAGGTGTTGAGGAAAAATACTCTTGAGTAACTGTTCTTTTGGCTTTTTTTCAGAGTGGGCGTCTCTGTCAAGCACTACGGGGGCGTGTGAACGAGCTGGAGGCGGAGCTAGCAGAGCAGACTCACCTGAAGCAGCAGGCGCTGGGAGAGAGTGAGTTCCTAAGGGCGGAGCTAGATGACCTGCGCAGGGTCAAAGAGGACACAGAGAAAGAGCAACGCAGCTTGAGTGAAATTGAAAGTATGATTTTTTTTTTTTTGTCTTGCGCTATATTTTTCTGTTATATGAAAATATATATACATATACGTAAAACATCAAGCACCTAATAGAAATGGTATCACATTGTCCAAAAAGTCTGGCCCATACTGTCTGGTCCACACAATTCTTGGACTGACGGCTGAAATTTAAGGCTACAAACTTTAAATTATTACTCTGTTCCTCTTTTGTACAATGAAAAACAGGCTTTCCTCTTGTATTGTGTTTTTTACAAGCATTTCCTCTCTCTTAGACTTACTTACACTGACTGGTTTGCCTCGCCTGTTGTTTCGGAACGTCTGGTTACACTTTCAAAACGAATTATGATAAAGATGCAGCACATTTTGTGGGCTGAACACTCAGCACCACAGAACATTGTGTAATAGCACATTGAAGAGTCAACTGTGTGGAGACAGAGGTTTAAAGAGCTGCAAGAATTAAAATGAGACGTTAAAATACTTAAGATGAATCAACTGTAAACGGTCATCTCCTGGTCTACAAAATTTTGGACTGACAGCTGTTATTTAAAGCAACAGACTTGTGATGTGATTTCGAGGTTCGGCCAATGGTAGAAGGAAGTGTTTATGTGTCCTGTTGAATACAGTAATTGCTTTTACAGTTCGGTCTGTTAACTAATGGTGCAACAGTGACACACTAATACATACTTTTTGTAGTATAAGTGTTTTTTATTTGTGTGTGTAGAAAAAGCCCAGGCAAATGAACAGCGCTACACCAAGCTAAAGGAGAAATACACAGAGCTGGTCCAGAGCCACGCCGATCTGCTGAGGAAGGTGAATTGACAGCCTCACAATAGCATTCTGATCACGTACACTTACTTCGCTACACATTTTACCTCATTTTACCACATTTTACACACATTTATATCAGTAATAGCAAATAACCACCATTGGGATATGTTGAGATGGTCTGAGAATGCTGTTCCATGTCAACTTTAAACTTCAGCCTCAGGCTCTTCCACAAAGCTGCAGGCTTGGCTTTAGCTTCTCCACCAGGCTTCTGCCCCTGCTGACTCCTGCTTTTCTCATACAGATGAAACTTGGCCTGATCTTCCTCTGCCTTGCTTAAAAGATGGCACCACACTTACTCTGATCGCGCCGCAGAGGCGTCCATCAGCGGGGGCCGCATCTTTGTGAGCGGAAATGGGTCAGCCAAGATTCTTGGCTCTGTACTGCACTGTACTAAGTTCTGTGTCTGTTTGTGTTTCCTAGAACGCGGAGGTCACGCGCCAGATGACGGTGGCCCGCGCTGCACAGGATGAGGTAGCGAGCGTAAAGAAGGAGATGCAGGACAAATTGAAAGCAGCTCAAGAATCCACAAGTCAGCAGGTCGGACATTTAATGCAAACCACGAAACGCACTTCCTCTGCTCTGTGTATCTGTAGACCACTTTACTCAAACGTCTCTCCCCTGTGTGTGTGTGTGGGTGTGCACGAGCAGGAGAAGGTTCAGTTAGAGCAGCTTCAAACTCTGCAAGCTGAGCTCATATCAAGCAGAACAGAACTAGAGGCTCTGAAGAGCACCGTCACTTCGTCTCAAAAGGTGGGATGTTGTTCTCTGCCCTTGCTGGCTCACACTTCACATCTTTGAACTGTTTTCACACCTCATTTTAAATAGAAGCAGTGTGATGATGTCAAGGGTCAAGCTAAATCATATGTCTTTTATGGTAATCTTAGGGTTCCCATGGCCAAAACCTGGAAAATTACTCAATTCCGGGGCTGGAAAAGTTGATGGAATTAATAGTAGATGAAAGAGTCATAAAAATTCATAAACATTTTAGGAGTAAATATAATTTTTGTCAAACTAAAATGCTGTAAAATATTTTCAGCATGTTTAGAAATTATTTTTAGACATCACAAATAATTGGGAAAGTATATTAGTCAAAAGTTTTGGTAACCCTGTAATTTGAGTTTTTGTGTGTTGTCTAGCCGTGTCGACAAATAGTACAGTATATTGATGCCCCTTTGTTCCTGTTTTTTTTCAAGGCATAGCCCTGCTCAAACTAAAATTTCATTAGTCCACAATTATAAATATCTAAGGTGAACTGATTGGCTGATTTTGTCATTTCAAAAGCTTTACTTCTAGTTAAGACAATACGTCACTACACTTCACTCCTCTCACTTTTACTAACTCACCACAGGATCCATGTATCTGTCTGTGCTGTTAGTCAAAGAGCAGGTGGGTGTGGTGACTCTGTTAGCGTGTGAGGTTAAATTACCTGCGTGATGTGCCCAGACTGCATGTGGGAGTTAACATGTCAACAACCCCCTGCAAGTTCTCCATCCCACTTCCTTCTGCCACCCGCACCCCCCACTGCTGCCTCTAACAGCTGGCTTAACCAAAACTATCAGTTTAATTTTTAATGTGGTTTACATGCCACATAAAACTGTAATAATAAACTCTGTTCTGGACATTAAAACTACTATTTTCTTTAGCATTAAATAGGCCATATCTAGGTACCAGAATGACTTAGGTTGTGGGCTGTTTAAACTTGGGTAATTAAGCGAACCATTTAGTAATACATTCTTATTGTTACGTGTTTAGTAAGTTAAAAGGTTAAAGGTGTCTTTGGCTAAATTAATTATTTCTCTCTGTGTAGTCACACAAGCAGCTCAGTACTCAGCTTACTGCTCTAGAGGCTGAGAAGGCGGGGCTTATGGAAACGCTTTCTCAGAAGGAGGCACAGCTGGCAGGTTTGGGGGTGGAGTTAGAGCGTGTGCAGAGCAGTCTGACCAATGAGAGGGAGAGTGGCGTAAAAGCCGCTGAGGCCCTCCAGAACCAACTCAATGAGAAGGTACACAGTGATTGTCTCAAAGATAAAAAGTCATGATGTACTTTATTTGATGAGGCCTTTAAATGCATTTTCTTGTTATTTTTCTGTTCTTAGGAGAGTCGTGAGCAGGCTTTGGAGAGTGACCTGGCGTCTCTACGCTCATCTGCTCTGCGTGGAGCTATAGAGGAGGCAGAGAAGATCATACAAGACAGCCTTAATCAGATGGAGGATCCTACACACATCAGCTGCACCAGCTCAGCCGGTCAGTGACTGGTTCAAATTACCCCCCAACACTAAACCTCACCCAACCCTTACCACTAATAAACATATACAGCAGAAAAACTTCTGTGAAGGAGTGATAAATATTACAGTGTGTCCTGCTGTCTTGTGTATGTAGATTACCTGGTATCCAGGTGCCAGGTGGCTTTGGACTGTGTGGAGAGGCTGCAGTCGGCCAGAGATGGCTTTGTATCAGATAACTCAGGTGAATTACCTGTACGCACACACTCATACACTCATCTCTATGTCCTCTCTACACTGTTAATCAATGTACCACTAGCTTCATTACTAGTTGTCAAACTACAAGCTATTTGCAGCTAAATTTGTAGCTAAATTCAAGTAGCTAAATTACAGTCCGGCTGGACCGAAACAGTAGTTAGCTATACAAAACAATGTGGCAAACATGATGTAGTGTTATGTAATGCTACACAGCAGCTTGATGCTGGAGACACTACAGTTTTAAAGCATTTGGGCTACTGAAAACTGTTAAAATGCAGTTAGTACTAGTAAATTCAGATTAGTACCATCCCTACTTTTTGTTAGTTGCTTGCCAACACTGCGCTAAGACTGATTAGCATGGCATAAAATCACTTAAAGCGATGTATTACCTTTAAAAATCTATATTCTGAAACAGAACAATAAGTATGCATTCAGTCTATGTAATTCTGTTATTCTGTGTATGATGAGGTACTAGTATGATTGTGTTATCACACACATTTCACACATGGATTCTCTTTGGTGTGTGTGTGTAATAGATGTGTCTGGACTGGTGCGCGCAGCGACTCAGTTCGCTCACCTGGTGGGTGATGTCATCGTGCAGGGCAGCGCCACCTCCCACATGGTGCCAGTGGAACAAGCTGATGGTGAGCGTGAGATACCAATCACCGAAACGCCATGGAAACAACCAAATGAGCATGTGTTATTACTTTGCTGTAGCTGATGCAATTTTATGCAAATGCTTCCCTCCAGAAACACTCGATGTGCTTGATTTCTGCGTTTATGTAATCTGAACAAAAGTTGGCTGGGTTTGGAATTTTCTTTGTTGTACTTAAAGATATTGTGGCTTTTTTCTTCTGTGGAGCACAAAAGATAATTCGAGAAACGTCTCAGTGGTCTTGTGTCCATACTATGGAAGTCAATAGGTGCCACTGTTGTTTGGTTACCAGCTTACTTCAAAAAAAGTCAGAGAGATTTGAAATGTCATGAGTGCGAGTAAATGATGAAAGAAGTTTTATTTTTGTTGCTATATTAAAAATACAGTTACAACTGAAAAGTATTTTTTTCACAATATTTAAAAAAGTCTTAAGTGCCGTATATCTTCTATAAATCGGAATCTACACAATAATAATAAAAATTATTAGTTAAACATCATTTTATTAAATTGGAAAAGTTTTTTTCATATTGCTGCTTAAAAATATAGACGCTGGCGTATGTCTTATTCTCCGGCCCAGGATAATTATTTCCCTGTATCCACTTACAGAGAACTCATAGAAAATGGCTTTTTTCTTTAAAACAGTCTCTCTACATCAAAAAGGTCCGTTGTGCCACTGTGCCTGTTAATGACTTAAATGTTAAAGCAGTTTAAATGAGGATGACATTAAGTGAAATGTCTAATATGTGGTTCCCGCGCTGATGTCACAGCCGTATAGGGCAGGAAATGTGTGCCGTGCGTCTGGTAAGCATATATGTGGTGTCTGCAGGTGACAGATGGCCCGTCTGACTGCTCTCTGCATTCTGTATTTGTCTTTCTCTGTCCGTGGGCAGCGTTGGCAGACAGCGTGAAGGCGTGTGGTGCGGAGGCCCTGGTGTTGCTGTGCCAGCTGAAGGAGCGGGAGTCTATGGGGACTGCAGACTGCAACCAGCTGAGGGCGGCACTCAATACAGTAATGGGTTTGGGCGAGGTGAGTGAGTCTTCAAGAGACAGTGTGTCATTTTTCTCAATGCTAAAATACTTTCTTAGATGACATATAAATACACATAAACGGTTATAGAAGTAAGCCATAGAAACCCACAGTCGAGCGCATTGCATTGTGGGAAAATTATCAAGCACATTGGGCTCTGTTGTATTCTGGATATTTTGGCAGATATTGTTGACTATCCGAGTATTCCAAGCCTACAGAACATTCACATCTTGCACATAGTATACATACTACGTGTTGCAGAAATGGTACGCTAGTATGGTATTCTAAAGAGTTCATCGATTACATTTTGGGCTTTTCCTGTGCGTGGTCTCTGAGCAGAAGCTGCGGCCGCGGGGTCTTGAGCTGCAGCAGGGGGAGCTGGGTGATCTGGTGGAACAGGAGATGGCGGCAACTTCAGCAGCCGTGGAGTCGGCTGCGGCCAGAATCGGGGTGCTTAGATGCTTCTCTGCTCTCTGCCATAACGACAGATGCTTGATAAAGCTCCAGTCAACTTACGATGTTTCTCCCCGTTGCTCTCAAACAGGAAATGCTCAATAAGTCCAGAGCCGTTGACACTGGAATCAAAATGGAAGTCAATGAAAGGTTGGGCTGAGCTATGTGTTGTAAATACAGATGATAGTTCAAAATACACTTTTCCAGTCTATATAACACGCTAGATGGATATTGTAGTATAAATCTGGGGTTCACTCTTCAGATTAACTTCTGATTTGCAGTGTTGAGCTTATTGCACTTGGATAGTGTTGAATGTTTACATTCACCAAGACGCATTAGCAGTCCCACCCTGGTGCATTTGAGACAAGCCTCTGTTTGTGTTGTAGCGCTGCTCTTTGTTGCCCCCTGCAGGATCCTGGCATCCTGCACAGATCTGATGCAGGCCATAAAAGTGCTGGTGCTTTCCTCCAAAGACCTGCAGAGGGACATTGTGGAGAGCGGCAGGGTTAGTCAAATCATGCAATACTTTCAGGAAACCTTTAAAAGAGCCTGAATTGGAAATCTGGCAAATGATGGATCTGTAAGGTCATAAGTCAAAAAGGTCATAAGTTAAACCATTAATACAGAGATACAATTTCTGCTGGTTTACAGGGGGCTGCATCTATGAAGGAGTTTTATGCAAAGAACTCCAGATGGACGGAGGGTCTTATCTCTGCTTCCAAGGCCGTGGGCTGGGGTGCCACCATGTTGGTGTAAGTATTCCAGGCAGTGTACTACTAACCAGCTTTAAAATCTATTAGATAAGACAAGTTTGAAGCCATTATATAATAACTGATATTTGTACACCTTTTATGGCACATTAAATAGAATTAAACAGATGTGTAAAGTTGCTTAGCAACTGTGAATGACTTACAGTTTAGGCTACAGAACTGTATTATGTGGCAGGATAATTATTGCAATAATGCAGTGTAGGAGTTTGATGACTGATGTCTTTTCCACAGTGATGCAGCTGATCAGGTGGTGCAGGGGAGGGGCAAGTTTGAGGAGCTGATGGTGTGCTCGCACGAGATCGCTGCCAGCACTGCCCAGCTGGTAGCAGCATCTAAGGTACAGCAGCAACAAATCAGCAGCAGCAGAGCTTAATGAACCCTGCTCATACAGCAGTATAATGTCACCGTCTGGTGGTTACTACAAGATTATATATGATCCTGTCTCTCTTATCAGGTGAAGGCAGACAAGGACAGTTCAAACCTTACCCGTCTTCAGCAGGCTTCCAAAGGCGTAACCCAGGCAACCGCAGGTGTTGTGGCATCAACCAAGTCTGGCAAATCACAGATCGAGGATACAGGTAAGTGCTTGTTGAGTTATGGCCTCAAAAGTCAGTCAGAGCCACGGCCTAGTTGTTCTAATCTGGCTCAGCTTTTTTTGCTTCTGGCCCTCACCCCTTTCTTTCGCCATTAAAACGGACAAAAAGTAAACAAAAAGAGCCCAATTATGGCTGTGCAGCAAGCCACCCATTCTCATTAGTTTTCATTGACCTCCACACTCACATTGCCCCACTTAACATTTAACTATAGCTGTGGAAACTGGTTTATGGTGCCCTCCAGAGATACAGGCGTGAGCAAGCCCACACACAGTCAGACTCTCCTCTGCACGAGTTTCTCCTCCACAGGCTAACGCATTAAAAAACATTGAGCGATCACATTGTTAGCAACACTGTGTGCCCTTTCACAGCCACACCAGCAGTGGACGTTGTTCATGCTTTTGTGGCGACTTGTGAATACAAAAGCTTTTGATTCATTGATTTGTATGTTCAGAATAAACAAACTATCATACTAGCTAGCCACACTGGGACATAAATTTGCAACATGAACGCATACTGTCCACAGTATGCAAAATATCTGTTTGTATGCAATACCCAGATGACATGCTGTGATTGCCAGATTTGCAGTATAGTACAAATATGGAGCAAATAGCCAGTAGCCTTTGTGTTAAGTCTGCTCGGCAAATCCATAGTTTATTATTTGTTCTTGCCAGTCAAGTGCAGATGGTATAAGGGGGAGGGAACATTCTTATTCTACAGAGCATTTAATTGTACAAAATGTTGTGTATGCCCCTAAATGACTCATTGATATTATTGGAATTTTTCTTAAGGAGAAGAGTGTACATTTTAAATGCATATAGTCACTAAATATTTCTAGGAATAAACAAGCATAAACTGTAGTTGAACCATAAACTAAAAGCACCAAAAACGTTGATTTTTAATGCTGAATTCTCTCCTTGTTTCAGAAACAATGGATTTTTCTGCCATGACACTCACTCAGATCAAGAGGCAAGAGATGGACGCACAGGTAAGTGTGTTTACCTGTTTTATTCTCTCTGTGCAAGTATGTAAACAAATTTGACTTTGTAATGTGTTTCAAAGGTGCTGGTCTTGGAGCTGGAGACCCGGCTGCAGAAAGAGAGGGAGCGTTTGGGTGAATTGAGGAAGAAGCATTATGAACTTGCTGGTGTAGCAGAGGGCTGGGGAGGAGAAGAGGAAGGTGAGACCCCCAAACAACATCCCAAACACACTCAGTGCTAAAGAACCGCTGTCTGTCACCAGCACCATCAATATATTTAAAAGCAAACAGTCTCTCAATCAACCAAAAGTGTTTATTTCTCAAGTAACATTCCAGGATTCCCTTATTAGCAGGATGGGAGGAGTTATTTAGGGGCTAATTAAGGGTGCAGCTAATTAGTGGTGTGAAGGGTGTTTTGTTTGCTTGATATAATTCTATCTTTCTGTTTTGTGCAGGAACGGGTTGAGACATGTCACATTCTGTGCAGCAGCATAACGGGGCGCTAATCTTTATATACTTAATATCTTTCCCTTGTCCATTTTTATTGTACTTTTAAACTTTTTCTTTCATTGTACATTAAAGCCAAACAAAAGGTGCTTTTTTCTAACATGCCCCCTCCCCGCCTGTGGAGTCAGATGTTCGTGAGGCGTGTGAGGACATTCTGTGATGAAAGGGGTGGAGGAAGGAAGGAAGGGAGGGAATGGAATTTGGAATGTGTGGCACTCCATCTAGTGGACAGAGAGGGAAGTGCCGGCTTGCTGAACTGTATTGTACAGAGTGTACAGAACAGCTGTGTACAGAACAGCTGTGTGGAGAACGCTTCCTTTTCTCCCCCAACCATGTAGAACAATCTCCATGTGAGACCACACATCCCATGATGCATTGCACAAGGGTGAGTCACCCCATCTGCAGGAAATGTTGACACTGTGTTGTGACCCCTCTGGACTCAACTTCAGCCTACAAACAGCACCAACGTGTGACTTCCACTTCTCAGACGCATTTCTGAACGCCAGTCCGACATCAGATTGAGGGGGGCTGCCATCACATAGGATCACCCCAGACAGAGCTCTCTCATCTGGGCACGGCCTTCCCTAATACCAGTGGTCCCAGGAGTATGGACAAAACTGAGAATAAGTGATTACCCACTGTGGACTAACACCTGGAAAACACAAGCAAACATTGGCAAGCTCAGCTAAACTTTTTATGATTCACTTTGTCTGTCTGTATTTATAGTTGTTGAATTTTTAATGGTATTTTATTGACCGTTTTCCTTTGATTATGTTCTCAAGGCATTAATTTTGTAAAACAACCCAAAATAGATTTATCGTGTTCATTTTTAGGGAAAGATTACTAAAAATGACTAATTAGTTAGTCTGACTAACTTTCAGCAAAACTGTGTCTTGATGTCTTTCACCAACTTCAAGTCCATGACTGAATAGAAACTGACTGTTTTCGTGACCTCATGTTGGGCTAGAGACCATTGTTATTTAATAGCTCTGTATTAGGTCATAGTTTCCTCAGCACACATTGATAAGACTCTATAATAAAATGTATTAGACAGTCGGAAGTGGTTCAGAAACACAAGATTTGGTTTTCCAGGACTGGAGTTTCCTGCTTGGTTTACACTTAAGTGCTGTCAGTACCACCAGTGTCTGTATACTACTGTTGTCTTCACACCCCTTCATGACAAGGAGAGACATCCGTGCCTTCCAAAGGGAAATAAAGGTCAAGGATCACATTCCCTCAAAAGACATTTAAAATCTCGACCTTGAATAGCATTAAGCTGATGTGTTTTTAAGTTGCGGTTTGGTGTTGTAAAGTGAGGCTGAGATCATGATGAAATCAATAGAGGAGCGTGTGGCCCTGTGTCAGCTTCGGTTGTCGATTTAAGAGTGTTTCTTTTGTGACTTGAGCTTCCAGTGTGCTGCTTTCCACACCGATGTATCTCTGAAAGGGGAAATCAAAGAAGAAACATAGGGTCATATTTCACTACCCCTCAAAAATAACTAAATTGAGAAAAAAACAATGCAAATTTCCCCCAAAATTATCTATAATGTAAAAAAACTCATTCTTTTTGCTGCAATAAAATGTTTATTATTAATTAATTAATTAGCATGAATGAAATTCAGTACAAAATATTACAATTGTATTACAACTGCACATTGCTGTTTTGCCAATGTAAATTTGTGCATTGCAGTATTTAAAACTGCACAGTGCTATAGAAAGTTATGATCTGAAATTGGTTTCATTTTCTTTACGCACAGTTTATTTTTGTCTTTAGATTGTGGGGTGAGATATGGCCCAGATACTTCTTAAACTTTCATGAGTTTGACCTGAAATAGAGATGCGGAAGGAGAAGGTTTGAGAGAAGTTTGAACAACTCCCAGAGTTTGAACAGCTGTTAATAGCAATGTAGACCACATAGCCTTGTAGACCACAACTGTCTGCCAGCAGCACACGTCCAAACCAGGGTTCAGCTGACCTCAGCTCAGCCCGGGCACAGGGACATGCTACAAACCACGGTTACCTCAACTTCTCCACAAAGCAAAACTTTACCGGTTAGTAAATGAAATAAACATACAAAAGATTGAGTTAATAGTCCTGTTGATATGAACATGATTCGGGTAAACCGTGTGTGCGTACGCGTGTTTTTTAAAATTAATGTCTTTACGGTCTGTGTTTTTTGGTTTTTTTTGAGTGGATGTGTGAATGAGATATGATATATATATATATATACTGTATATCTCTTATGTATTAATGTTCTCATATAGTTTTAATCATTGCACTGCTTTGGTCGTTATGTTAAGTTGCGACACTGGGTATTTAATATTGTTTTGTGGAGTGTCAAGACCTCCGGTTTTGGTTTATTTTGTTTAGATTTGGTTGTCTAGTCTTACCAGCTCAGCCACTCAACTGCCTCTCACTTTTGTCTATGAGGAAAACAAACAAAATGCTCAATAACATTTTGGGAATATCTTTGTATGATATACTAAAACTGTGTGGGTTTGTTTTATTTTACAGTTTTTAAATAAATATTACACTCATTAAATACTTGGTAATTGTTTTGTTATTTGAAAAAGAACTAGATGCCTATTAAATGTAAAATGTTATACTTTATTTGCTGCAAAATACTTTATTTGATTTGATTGGGAACATTACAAAATATCACAGTAAATGGTGTCACAGGTATCACAGTATGCTTCGTTTAGACAACTTTTAAGAGTACAGTTATGGATTTCTGTTTTTCCTACTTCTACTAGGATATTCAAAAAGGGATTACCAGTGGTATGAATAATTGTTAATAAGGTGAGTTTCTAAGGATACTACATGTAAACGTCATTGGGAAACTTTAGAAAATACCTTGTGGCCATTGTGTAGAAATGATGCCATCTATTGGATAGTATTGGTAGTGTATTATTAATAATTAGGTCAAGTAAATGTTACATTTTTTTTAGTAGTTCCTCATCGGAAAGTGTTTAATTGTTAGCCGAGGTGGTTAGAACCAAAGATTTGTTGGCCTCAGACAACACACAAAGTGTTCATAGACCGTTTATGCTGATAGTCAAAAGTCTGGCTCCTGTGAGACTGCTGTGATCCAAGAACTGGAGAGTTACAAAAACAGGATCTTGCAGTACTTGTAGCATTGAAATATGACTGTGCTCTATTCTAAACACTTTTGACTGGAATGTACCAGAGGCCTAAAGCTAGATAGTCACAAACAGCACCTTACATCTCTATTTTATCTGAATGCAGTTTATTACATTATATACAAATTAAATATGAGGTCCTCTTTACAATAAAGACAATTTAATAATATAAACAATGTAAAATGCAAAGCACTTGTGCATTCATAGTACCACTGAAATACTCACACCCACAGTATTGGTTTAAATATAGACCACATGAATAAATCAGTTTTCTTACTCGTAAACAAATGCAGAGATTACCACAGTCCCCAAGCCAAAGAGGAACTAACGTTTGGCCCTGTTTAAAGCTGGGCCTCTCAGTGGTCTTGTTTACCACAGAATATATAAGGTATAGCTACTATTATAGATACTGTTTTAGAAGATGTAGCCCCGTTGAATCCTCATGCTATGTACTATGCAATAACTTGGCTCGGAATATGCCTCAGTCACCGTCTAACAAGCTTTGCATCTTTTCAGTATGTTCTCGGTTCATTGTGTCAATGCACCAGTCTGTGTTAGTGTGCTTCTGAGTCAGTCTCTACTGCAGAGTTTTGACTCACTGAAACAGATCTGCTATTTTTAGCATCCGCAGCACACACTCCATCAGGTTACTGTGGCTTCTCTTCACCACAAGGGCTGAAAACCAAATTGAAAAAAAAGGATTGCTTAGGAAACGATGCTTGTAAATATCTTCTCTGTTGAAAAAAGGAGGAGTGGGATTTGACAGTTACCTCAAAACAGTCAACCTAGCATCCAGATCTTACAGACGCTCTGTACTCTTAAAGGGATATTTCACCCAAAAATGAAAATTCTGTTGTTATTTTCGTTGTCATGATGTCATCTTACATCATGTACTTTGTCGATTCCATATGATTTTCTTCTGTGGAATACAGTCTTGAATAATGTTGCATGTTACAGGTTTTGATAGAAATGAGTGAGGAACAAATAACAGAATTTCCATTTTTAGGTGGATTATTCCTTTAAGAATTTGCACCTCTCCACAGACTCCACAGTAACTGTTATATACAAGCCTGGAACTAGATGTGAAGGTAGATGCAGATGTGAGGTCATTGGCCAAAAAAAGACAGTCCTCCCCAAGGACCACGCTTTCACCAGCCAATAAACAGATCTGATCTGCTCTGAGTGCCGTCATTCCCTGCTGCAGTCTGATGTTTCAGGAACATGAGTGCACTCGATGTTCTTTGTGGATTTTGATGTTCTGCTGACTTACTACTTCCCCAGATACTTCACCTTATGGCATGATAAGGCACATCTGCCTCTGTTTGCTGCATGTTATTTTGATATATTTCTCATATTATACTTCTGCATATATTAAAGCCACAAATGTGGCACAATGTGATCATTTATGACACAGGAGAACTAATGTTGTGGCTGGCATTCATTTTCCTGTGACTAATACTGACATCAATCCCTTAACTTCCTTGCTTTGTTTAATCCCCAAGATGTTGCGTTCTGCATGGCGTCCAGTCATATCTTGTGAGACCAGAAGGTCAGTGTCAGCTAAGGACTCGCAATGGGAGGATATAAGCTGTTAACAAAAAACAGTGGATATATTCACTCTGTACGTGCTCGTTTTTGTGCTTCCTGTCTATACAATCATTTATCAGCTCCTGAAGAGCTGCTTAATCAACCGTAGGCTACGTGATATTATTCACCCTCGCAGTTATGAAAACACCAACACAGCTCTGAGAGACTTTAAATAACATAACTCAGTGAGCTGGATGGCCTAAACGCAGGGCCCAGACACCGAATGACACAAGCCCTTCACAGACACGTGCTTACATTGCCTCCTCCGCAACTTGAGGAGAAAGCCAGTTGCTAGGAAACACAGACCCCAATGCAAACACAGAGCCATCTGTCTACGTAAAGAGATGGTAGTGTATCTGAATGGCTGGCACAGTCCCTGGAACAACAGTGATGTGGTGTGCAGCCACCATCTTGTTTTATTAAGCTCCTGCGTAATGAAATTAAGCTTTTTGTTATAGCGAGCCCACATCTGGATTTTTACCTTGTCGTTTCAGCAGTCCAACTCTGACTGTTTTTGTTAATTAAGTTGAACAGAAATTTAAATTTTGGGGATTTTTTTGTCCTTCTGATTTTCTTAAAGGAACAGTACACTCAAAAATGAAAAATGAAGGAGAACTGAGGGTGTAAGCCTCCAAAAAGGACCAAAACAGTATCATTACAGTGGTACCACTTCACTTGTGTGCTATTTGTTTTTCTTCTGAAGCCACTTGACAGCTTTGTGGGAGAAAAATGCAAAGAGTTATCATTGAATTAACTATCTCTACAGTACATTAATAGCTATTATCCTAAACATTTGTGAAACAACAAAAGGCTATGAAAACTGCTGTTTAATTAAAAACCAGAATTAAGTCATTAGAATTACCTGCAAAAAAAGGCGAATCAATCAATATTTCAACTTTATTGATATTTTATATCAATGTTGATGGGAGTTCCAGGAACATCATTATCCTCTCATCCATTTATAAAATACACTACAGTTGAAACTTCTTACTAGAGTACAAAAGTAGTAAATTTGGTGTCCAGACATAAAGTGTGATAATGTTAGGATGACAATCGTAGTAATTTAAAACAAACGCAACAGTTTAGTCCCTGACACAGATGAAAATCAGCTGTATTGATGAATAAATAGGTATATAAACATACAAGTATATATATTACCAAGTCATTATACAAGCAAATTATACATTTTAGAAAGAAAAATGACAATAAGCTTGCCCTTTTACTAATCACACACACCCCCAAAAAGCAATTTTTGGTCAACTAATTTTCAGCTGGGTCTTTGGTTAATTATGTTGACACTAAAGTGTGTTGTATTCCATTTGTGTTGGACACAGAGGAGCTGTCAAGAGTAGTTTGTTTTTTTCAAACATATGAATCTAATAGAGAGGCAGTATATAGTCTTACCTCATTTCTGAATTCTCAAAGGAATCCACTAATGGCAAGAACACTCAGTACAAATAAACACCTTGAAACTGGGACCAGCACAAACTGTTAACATGGAACACAGACACAAAGATGTCCAGATACAACATCTGTTAAACTGCTATACACAAAGGTTTACATTCACGATACTATGCAAAGACTGCAGGCTTCCAAAGTCAATGAGATGCTTGTTTTATGTTTAATGGACAGCTCACCAAAAATGAAAATTCTGTCATTATTTACGAATGATTTACTGTTTATTGTTGTTATTTATGAATCACACTGAACCGGTTCTCAAGGTCAACTCACTGATTCCATAATCATGTCGTAGCTACTTAAAGTCACCGAAATGGAAGATTATCAGAAAATAACGTGATTGACACTATTGACACTTGATAAATTAGCCCCAACTTAATAGTGATTTTGTTGTCATTTATAAGCTATACAGCTCCTGTCCCCATTCACATTATATAGAAACTCATTTACTCGTTATATGAAAGATTGGCCAAGAAATGCTTTAAAACATTCTACCACAAACTTGGAGCAAGGTAATGTTAACTAAATAATGACAGAATTTTCATTTAATTTTCATTTTAATCTCTTCAGAAAGCAGGATAGGTAAACTTCATCCGTTCTTAAGCCCTCAGGCAGGCTGTCATTGGTTTAAGATGGTCCAACAGAGCCCCATTCAGGGATCTCTCCTGGCCCCTCCCTGCCTTCTGCGCGTGCCAGGCCCCCGTGCTGGCGCAGATGGTGCTATCCTCAGCTGAATTTGAAAAAGGTCAGCCTGGTAATTTCTCACCAACACAATGTGGAGAAAGCCCCATCAGCTCTGTCAGCTCGTGACCCTGATCCTGCCAAGCACAGCGTGCCCTCCAGTGCCCTGCCTGATGTCATATACACGTAAGAATAGAGCTGTTTATAGTAGAAACAGTCAAGCTGAGACGAGCGTGACATGCTTTTGCGTATGTTTATGCATGGATGTCTGTACACCTTGTGTATGCATTCATGTATCTCAGTGTGCTTCCGTGTGTCGGGGTGGACACACACACGCACATGCGCGCTCTCCTCCAGACACACAAAGCCCACCCAGGGTGACCCTTTCTCCTGATTCTGGCCAGGCTGGGCACCCGGGGACGAGGTGCGTGTGTGTCAGCAGGAGATGGAGGGGTTTAAGGTTTAAGAGGGTAATGGCAAACCATAGTCAGTCATCCACCCACACATTCACCATCCACCCGTCATCCACTTTAACTCTCCCGGGCGTCTGTTCATTCCCAGCCGTTGTCCTTGATCATGTGGGCGAGTTCGATGATGAACTTCCCCTCCTTGTACTTCTGACTGCTCTCAAAGGCGTGTTCCTACCAGGAGGGCAAGAATAAAATAAAAACAGTGATGATATTGATTGCAGGACATTTGCAAATGCATATTATTAGTCGATCGCTATTAGGCCCTGCCGCGTCGTAAACTGCTAAGCTTCCTGCGATAAACAATAGAATGCGAAACTGCTGACTGCGTCGCACAACCATAGCCAATCAGAAGCGTATATTTATTTGATAGTAAATATACACTTTTAGAGCTGGATTTTTCGACCAATGACATTTCGCTGCTACCAAGCTCAATGCATCAGAAACTGAAATCTAATAACAATAAAAATTACCTGTGGCTCATTAACTTTTATCATAACTTATAAAGTTATCAACTTTAATAACTTTAACTCCTAACCATAATTTTTATAAAGTCCTAACCATAAGGTTTAACCATAAAGCTAACCTAAAGTTACCTAAACCATATTTAAACATTTGTGTAACTGTGTCCTGCAGTGTTTGTCTTACGAACAGGAATATCTCAAACAGGGCATCTTGTTTACAAGAGGCGTGTTATTAATTTTCTAAACAATAAGTCTTACAATATTCGTCTGGTGGATGATAAACCAGGTGAAAAATAAACCCATAGACTTACATTGAAAATGTGCTACACACAGCCTAGCAAACGCATACCATACAAG